>JAGKTI010002408.1:44519-55480 GCA_018397915.1 Birgus latro
AACTGGCTGGCCGGGGGTGGAACATCTGCCCAGGGGCACTGCCAGCTCATGGCTCGTAATGGCCTCTCGTAAGTGGTTCAGAAGGTTTGGTATCCCAGAGGTCCTGTCTTGTGACAGGGGTACGAACCTTGTGAGTGAAGAGATGAGGGCGTTCCTATCCACGTGGTATCTGCAGCTAAGAGTGTCATCGGCACATTATCCACAATCCAACCGCCAAGCGGAGGCCGCAATCAAGTCTGCCAAGAGACTGCTGAGGAACAACACCAGACCGGGAGGCTCCCTGGACTCAGATGCAGCCACCAGTGCCATATTGCAGTACCTCAACACCCCGCTACACAACACCAACACGTCCCCAGCCCAACAGCTGACAGGACGTCACCTGAGAGTCTCCGTACCCATTGCCAGAGAACACTACAGGATCAGTAGGGGGAGGGCCAGGATGCTGAGAAGCAGGGAACGGGCCATGGCCCATGCTGGGGATGCAGCAGCCATGAGATTCAACCAGATGGCACATGACCTCGCCCCTCACAACCCAGGCCAGCAGGTGCACATACAGAACCAGGAGACAGGACGGTGGGACTGTGTGAGGATTATTTCTGACACACCTGCCCCAAGGCTGGTGCACTGTCATGATGCAACTGCCAAGTTCCTGCTGCCCATAGGTCAGGTCTCTTGTGCCGCTCATTCCTCGCATCTTATTCAAACTTTCTTGGGCAAACACAACACTCCTGTGGTTCATCAGGCTCCTTACTCTCCCGACATGGCTCATTGTGATTTTTGGCTGTTCCTCAAGCTGAAAATTCCGCTGAAAGGGTCCCGATTTGAGTCACGAGAAGACGTTATGGGAAAAATGACAAACCAGCAGTATTCCATTCCTAAAAAATGTGTCCCAGAAATGCTTCCAACAATGGCAGGACTAATGGGAGAAGTGTGTGCAATCCCAAGGAGACTACTTTGAAGGGGATTAGGGTTTCAGACTGCCAGGTGAATAATTCTGTTTCTCCCGGCCAAAGGTCGGATACTTTTTGAACAGCTCTCATACAGTACTATCATGCCTGGTTTCCCAGTTATAGTCCAAAACAATCTAAAAAAAGGTAAAGGTTGGGGACTGATGCCATGAGGAACTTAACCATGGTGTTCATGTCCATTACTTAGATCACAGAGCCTATTGCCAGATATTTAATTGCTATCCTGGGTTATAATGCCACTCTGTCATCCAGATTACCGTTGTTCCCTTCTCCAAGTGTTACACTTTTACCTACCAACCCACAAAAAGTGGGTGAATCATCCATTTGGAAACATAAGAAAACAAATTAAGTCTCATTTAAAATACCCTGCTGTTTAACAGTTGAGATACTCAGAATCAGAATTTACTGACTGGTATTGTCTGAGCAGCTACCAGGCAGCATCCTCTCTAGGTCAACCATGCTCCTCAGCACTATCAGACAGCATTTTTTTGTACTGAACTGCTGTTGGATGACAACTGAATGCATCCTCTGGAAGTCTTCTTATTTCCTAGCTGTTAAGTGTTGGGCACTGACTTGATAGACTGGCATGACTGTATTAGCAAGGGTGTTACTATAACATGATGATTATTGTGGAAGATCAAAAAGTCCAAATAAAAATATTCAAATGATCAAATTGTTCCAGACTCCATAAGACCACTTCTTCAACCACCCGACACACAATGCACACAAACACACGATTATTACGGACATTAATTTCTTAAACAATTAGGGACAATGAAATGTCGATCAAAACATAAAGCAGTTTACTCCACTTTAGACCTCAAAACAAACCTCGTCGACTAGAGCCCACATTATCCACATACACCTTAATAGGAAACAAAGCGAAAGGGCTACAAGTAATGATCCTGCCAACAATTATTTGTGCATACCATTCTGTAGCTTAAAAATCTGTCAAAAAATAATACATTCTATAAACAAAGGCACTACAGCAGTTCACTTACACTGAGCCATGACTGAAAACAAGAAGCACATCGAAGACATGTTTTCAACCATCCAAAATTACCCTACGAACAACAATGGAAGCCACTAACATGAAAAGGGGAGCCAAGTACCAAGGTTTTGTGTTGACAATACTGTACTTAACGGATATTTTCAAGAATGATAATGAAGTATGTAGCTTAGTCTTGCATTTCAATGTAGGATAATTTAAGGCAAAGAGTAGTGAAGGGAGAGAAGCACAACAAATAAAAGCATGATACAGGAATGATTCTATTTTAATGTCTGGATCTCATTTTGTGGTATACTGGCACCTACCTCCCTTCACTTCTCAGCACCTCTTTTACTATACTTTTTTCACTCTAATCTGGCCTAGATTTTCATCTTTTTGCAGCTTACAACATAAAGCTCAGTGGTGAAAAAAGACAATGCTTGAGCTCTACAACCTTTCCACAGCACTCCTTTAAGACCAGCATCATGTTCTAGTGTTCGTCTGTTCTTACAACTCAACATTCAAGATGGTGAGATGGTATCTTTATGCTGAGTTAAAGAGAGTACAGTAGTATAGCGTATCCTTAAAACTCAGAACCATTATTTTCACAACCATAACTTCCTGACTGCACAAAATATGATGGTGATTTGGGGCACATCTCTAAATGAACCTCTGATTCCCATTCACATACCGACTGGACTACTGTACAGTACTGTATTTCCAGTTACTTTGCTTACAAATGCTTCTGAGCCACACGATTAGCAGACTGAAACAATTTTACCATAATAGATTTATATTCATTCCAAGACTTGAACTGTTATTGGCAAGTACAAGGTGTGATAATAAAATTTCTGATAATGGTCTCAGCGTTTCATAATGTGTGGCCAATGATTCACGCCACCGCTCATCACATATCAGGAGGTCTTATCGTTGCCATATATATATATCATCATCATCATCTATTTCGGTGTTGCCTCATGAGAAGCGTAGGAGCCAGGGGATTGGAAAGATGGTCCTGACATTTTAGATAAGAATGACCTAATACCTCACTTCCCTCAGTGGCATTAGCAATAAACCCCAACCACCCCTTGGATATAAACCTGCACCAGCTCAATCTGACTGGAGTGCTTTAATTACCCACTAAACCACCAGGCACCATAATTTGGTTATATGGTCATCACCCAGTGTAGTAAATGGTTTCCTGGTGTAGAGGACGCCATCTGGCATGTCAGTGTAGAATCACCCGTTGACATAAGGATGATGAAGGAATGATGGAAAGAAAGACAGAAGAGGAATGAAGGAAAGAAGACGGGATATTACTGAATAATATATGCTGGTGCACTATAGCAAGAGCAAGAATAAGTTTACAGTTAAGTGACCTGTCCACCACTGATTTTCTGCCAAAACATTTGTTTCGTGACTCTCATAAATGACCAACAGGAGCATAGTGCTGTTTCTTCCTCCAGCACTGGATTAAATACTCTTATCCAAGGCCATAAATGGAGTTGAAACTTGGGTTTGTGTGTATGACTCAGGTACTATAAGGCAGATCTCCCAGAGAAAGAAATCACTGCCATCAAAACCAAATAAAGCCCATCAGTCATAATCACAAGCAAGTCATGCTGAAAGGGATAATTTATGTACAGTACCTTTATGTGTCTACTGCCCAATAAAACTGTGTGCCAACCATTATCAGAACTTTTTGACTCTTGTATGTATGCAAAAACAGCAACAGCCAGTCCTATACTGACCCTTACAAAGTGCATCAGCCCAAGGCTAGGGTACAGCTGTCTACAACACTGAAGGATGGGACACCAGCCCAAACCCCTAGAAGCATTACATGATCAACAAACCTTCAGTTGCCTCCTGGAAACTCAAACTAGTAACCAGCACATGACCTTCATCCTAACTGGTGCCTTGTACCACTAGATCACCAGGCACCTACTGGAAAGTACTAAAGGGAAACTGATGAAACAAGGAAAAGGTGAACAAGGCTGGAGTGCATGTCTGAAGATATGTAAGGATAGACATGCACAAAATCTTTCTGATATGATCAATCTGAACAAACTCTAAGAAAACCGAACAACACAGAAATAGAAAGGTAACTTATCTGCAATATTAATTACTGTGTCAGTGAGCAAACTAATGTGTTCTAACCCAACAATAAAGGGAAACTGAGCAAGTCTTGGGGAGTCAAGTGAACCAAGGACCAAAAAGAGTGTTCTTCAGTCTGTTATACAACAAATACCACTCAACAGCTTTGCACCACTGACTGAGTCACTATATTCCATTCACCTTATCTTGGTCCAATATTCATCCATCTGCAGCTACTTCATGTAGTTCAGTGGCAGACAAAGACAATGAAGTGGCTCTACATCCCTTCCATAGCAGTCCTTTGTGAATAGCACCATATTCTAGTGTTTATCTATTGTCACAACTCTACATTCAAGCTAGAGAGATGGCAGTTTTAGGCCAAGTTAAAGTAAAAAGAGTATACTGAAGACAGCATAGAAATAGTGAAGGTACAGTGAATCCCTAAACACCAGACTAATGTGCAGAGTGCACAATTGTAGTATAATTTTCACAGAAACTAGAGGGAAGATATGTCGCAATGCTAAACTAAAATTTATATCTTTTGTGTTTCAAACTTTTTCCAAAAGCATTTCTGTATATTACTATACTGGCTGGACAAATCAGGATGGTATGGAATACTGTTGATCCAAACCAGGTACTGAGCATTATATATATATAGAGTATATATATATATATATATTTAGAAAAAAAAAAAAGTGTTCTTGACAGTTTGGTCAAGCTATGACAGAATTAATACCGAGAATTTTATTAAAATAAGTAAATACTGTATTTTCAAAGTGCTTATCACTGTACTGGTAATGTGAAACCTTATACTGCCTGAAGAACTACTGAAAAAAAAAAAAGTAATGCCAAAATCAGCATTACTTACTGTACAAGAAATACGAAGAGTTTGTTTGGTGTGATAATGACTGGAAAACAGAATACAGTACAGTATATTCAATCAAAAGTGAATGACAGGAAAAAGTATTCAAAATGGCCTAATGTAACAGAAAAGAAAATGTGTTGATAACATGACCTGTCATGTATGCTCAGAAGGTCAAACCTCCTCCTCTTGGTCTGAGAAAAGAAGCTGCCAAACTACCAAGAGTATTAAAAGGTACACCCATGCTGCAGCCACCACTCCTTCTACACGTCCTTCTGGCCTCCAATCATTCAGCCTCCTAGGCCTCAACTCATCCACCTCTCGGCCCCTCCACCTCGCCATATATCAGCTTCCTCTGCCTAAAACTTCTCCTATTTGAGTCAGCTTGAAGTCCGATTTGCGTATCAAGTCACCAAATGCCCCCCAACCCACTACTCCCACCTTGGCCCCAGCTAAACGACAGCCAAACGTGACGCTGTGTGTGAGACTATGGCCTTGGGAAAGAGCAAAGATGGTGGCTGCGTTGAATGTGTCTCCTGCTCCAAGTGTGTCAACAACAGCTTTAGGGGGGAAGGCTGGGCTGCTCACTAGTTCACCATTCCTTCCAGCACTGGCACCTGCCTCACCCCATGGGCAGATCACAGTGCATCTGTGACGAAAGGGTGCTTTGAATACAGCATACTCACCAACATTAGCAGTCTCCATTTAAAGGTAACTCCTATAGTTACTTGATTATTAAATTCCTGATGAACTAACATCCTTTTTGTCATTTAAAGTAGTAGAAGTAGTAGTTATAGCCCCAGGGTCACCTGAATGCAAACCATGTGAACTGTAGGCTGAAGTTGCTCTTCTGCAATCTACCATCATCCTTTCAGAGGAAGGGAGCTGAGGGCATCTGCAAAACTGCTGCCTGGTTATATTGGTGCCACCTCATGAAGGTGTCTCTCCAGCACCTCTTCACTCAAGGAAACACCAGATCAAACTTCAACTCACCCCGGCCGAACCTGCTCCTGGAGCTTCTTCACGGTGTCAGTCATGTTGATGTAGCCCTTCAATTTTGCATAATCTTTAGACACAAACAGGACATCAGGAAGGGGAATGAGTGGGTCAAGTTCTGCATTGGCCTTCTCAACCTCCACTGATATGGTGATGGTCTCCCCGGCCGGCACACTCTTGTTGTGTTGCCTAATGTGGGCAATCATCCTGGACACATTTTCAACATTTCGACCCTGCATGAAACACACTTGCTACTATTGTAGTGTATATGCTTCATTACATTTACATTGTTAGGATGTAACACATTTCATATTCCAAGTGCTAAACCTGCACAAAATTGCTCAATAAAATAATCTGGCAGCAGCAGAATATAAAAACAAGACGTTTTAGGGTTCAACAGTTAACAGTGACTTTTAAAGAAACCCTCCTTATGCTAAATTATAAAAATTATATGAAATACTCCAAGACATGTATTTCACAGTGTGGCCATGCTTGATTCATCAAAATCCATTTAAAACTTACAGCTACTGTAACAGTTATTATTATAAAGTACATTTAACAAAAATTACTGAATAATTCTATGCTGCATATTATCCATATGGACTTTCAGTACAATAAGGTTATGAATCACACAAAATGTATAATCTGACACCTGATTTGCTATTACTAATGCTTCAGTTACATTATCTTCATGAATAATGCATTGTATCTTGAATGCCACTTGTTTTAAGTAAAAGGCTCTCATCAAATCAGGAAAACTTACAATTCTCATCTAAGCTTTCTCACCTCAAAATGGACCCACTTAAATTCTGAAAGGTTGACAGTGGAAAAGTCAGCTGGTGTGAGCTCAGGCAGGCCAGCATTAGCATGAATGATGGTGCGCGACCCAGTGGCCTCACTCAGTATGACACAAGAAGCCGGGCACGAGAACCCTTCCACCTCCACCACACTATCTGTGCTTATACCGTACTTGGCAAAGTCATCTAGGAGAAATCTGGTGGAAGTACGCGGGAATAAAAGAGTAGAATGTACCATATGAAAGAGAGACAGAACGCAGCAAGTCCTCAAAAGGGATATCTTTATTTTTGATATTTTTTACCTACTAAAATTCTCAATCATCAATAATTTACAGAAAAATTACCAATTAACCCACTGATCCCAAGTCTTTTTCATTTGATTCTTACCATCTCCTAACAACTTTATTCAACTTAGACTTTTTGAACTGCAGCTAGAGGTCTGTCATTTGTTAAATACAATATCTGGTAGCAGCAGCAGTGCTATTTAAAAAAAGAAAAGAAAAAATCATGCAAATGCAGGGGAGTTTCACTGCTATCTAAAAAGTTGGTTTACCATAAGCTCCCGACTGGCAGCATCAAACGTATGGCAAACGTCGTGATATCTTTAACCCTTTGAGTTCCAGTGGTGTCCGTTTTAGCATACTTTTTCCTGCTACCAACTGATTTGGTTCTCTTTAGGAAAGGTCTATTGTACTGAATGGGTTTAAGGGAACATCTAACCATTCCAGTCCAAAAAGTCCCTCCAAAATGCTGAATAAAATTGGCAGGGGATGAGAAGAAATACCCAAGTTTACGGGGTTAAATACATCAATGACATATACTGTGGACCGTCTGTATTACCTTACCTCTCATCATCTAATGCTGACTTAAAATGATGAAAATATTACAATAATTAATTTATAAATATGTACACCAGGAAACCATTCACTATGCTGGATGGTAACCATATAACCAAATTATGGCCCCTGGTGGTTTAGTGGGTAATTAAAGCGCTCCAATTGGATTGAGCCTGTGTAGGTTTACATCCAAGGGGTGGTTGGGGTTTATTGCTCATGTAATACCATTCAAGGATGAGTGAGGCTGGTCACTCTCATCTTAAATGTCAGGACCAACTTGCCTAGCCCCGGGCCCCTACGCTCCTCATGGGGTGGCATACGATTGAATGATGGATGGATAAGATAAAATATACAGTATCAAAGAGGTAATTATAAATGAGGTGCAATAATAAGTTAATGAAGAAAGATTCATATGAGCTGTGATGCACCCACAGCTGCAACTGCACTCAGTAAATCCAAATTGAGTATTGTACATGAGAGAAGGGGTGCAGATATGCAACTACATTAAGTTATTGCATTCAGAGAGACATGATTGAATAATGGTAGGAAATAAGAAAGCAACTACTGAATCCTTTATAAAGGTTTAAATAATTGCAGATCATCAGGAACATGCAAAATAATGCAAAGTTATGATCTAAAATAAATGAAGCAAAATAAATGAGAAAATCAATATATTTTAGGGATTAGTAATTATATATAATACTCCCATTATTATGCATACAATTATATTAATTATTTATCAATCATCTTATCCCAAGGATCTCTGAACTGCACACTACTGTGCTACTGCATCGACATACTGTAGCTACTTGTTTAAAATTATACATATTTTTGCACTGGAACAAAGTCTTTAGTACTGTGCTTGGCAACAAAACTGAGCATCCACCTCTGTGACATAACACTTCTTTCATTCACCACCCTATTACATCACTACACCTTGGTTTTCCCTCAATCTTAGATTTTCTTGATAAGTCTGTAAATGACCACTTGGAAAATAAAATTGCAGTAAGAGTAACACTGTTGATCCATCCATCATATGGCAAAAATAGTGGTACTCAACGAAAATTTGATACCACATGCTGTATTGTACTATCACATTTTTAAAAATACAAAATATAAAACGTATAGTTACTTTTACAGCGCTCAAACATACTGTTTAAAAGCATTTAGTAAGCAAGTTTTAAACACGCCATCAAGGACTGTGACGTATGACGGATATATTGTACTTCATCTGCTATAAAAATTACATCTTAAACATGAGGAACTGAAAGGACTGCATCTCATACACCGTACAAGTAAAAGGGTGTGTACCATAGTTATTTATGCTACAGTACAGCCACAGTAAACTGAATGGTGTTTAGTCATTTAATATTCACCAAGGTGGATGTTCAGCGAGCCTAATTATGACAAAAAGCTCTCGACTAAGTGACAAGACCTTAGCTGCTCCCGTACCTTTTTTCGTGGGAGTTGGCGATGGTCCCTAAATATGCTGGTTTAGCCCCTAGCAGCCCCAGGACAGTGCAATTGTTAGCAGCGTTACCTCCACGCTGCCACCACTGTGCCACGCACCTAACAGAGGCACTCCATCACTATACCACTCCTGTTACACTTTGCTACAGTTGACTCAACTGGTGGCATCACAAGATTTCTTTAACACTCATACTGTATTTTTTTAACACTATCATAGAGGCAGCACTACTTATATGAAAGCTGTGATGATTTTAATATTCTTGATTTATTTTTCTTAATGTACTAGGCTTCATTTTTTTATTTAACCCTTTCTAACTACTATACACCAACTGAAAAAGTTTTGGTGCATATCCAATGCCCATAAAACGGAGCCGAATCATTCTTGTTAAGTGAATGGTGAACACTACATGACAGTCCCTTACTGAATGATTAAAATAAATCTCCAAAATACTGCAGAGGAAAAAAAAAAAAAACTTAAATGAAGAGCGGTTCAAACACACACTTTAACACAGTAAAGACATTATAAACAATACAGTAATTTTACTTCTGTCATCCAAGAAGTCAACATTGTGATACCACTTTGGACAACTGTAGAGTACACAGTAGTGCTGATCTTTTTTTCCACACTGACTTCATGAGTTGGTACAGGCAGACCTCACTTTAAGGGAATAACTTTAAAGTGCTGCTTGCCAAGTTAATGTTTTGTTTCTGCTAATCACATACCTAATGTTGCAAGCTGCACTACAAAACCTCCATCTATTGGGAAATGAAAGAGAACCTCCCACTATACATTTTTTTTTTTTTTACTTAGCAATATAGGTAATTTTTTAATAATATTAACCCTGGTGAGTCTAACCATTGCTTAAAAAAAAAAAAAAAAAAAAAAAAAAAAGAAACAAGGGCCGAACACGAAAGTAGAAACGAAAAAAAAAAAAAAAAAAAAAAAAGGCAGTAGCACGGGCCAAACAGGGTAGTACTCCCAAGGGGAATGGATGCTGGTGATAGGGAGAGCTGGAGCTCCTGTTTCACTAGCTACCTAACCATTCCCCTTTGCTGACCTTTTCAGTGTGACAGTAACATGGAGAGTAGACCAGCATACTCTCCCAAACATTTCCTCTAACTATCATATGCACTACACCACATGCACTTTACATATCACACAACGTATCCCACTACGTTAGAGGGGTTGACGCCAGCAAGGGCATGCGGCCAGAAAACTTTGCCCCCGCTACCTAGTGGCGGACTTTTGGGGGGAGGCTTGACAGGGGTTCCGTCGGCATGGATCATGGGTCCGGGGTGAGATGGGGCTCGAACCTGTGCTAGAGGGTACAGGGCACTGCGGTTCCCAGGCTGCCGCTTCCGCTCAATAGAGAGGGGCCCGAACCTGGGAGTAGCGCCCCAGGAGGCTGCCCTGTCAGTGGGTGTATAATGGCGGGGCAGTTGCAGTGCCAAGGCGCGCTTGGAGGGTGTCTCTGCAGGTGTCCTGGCAAGGTGCCCCGAGGCCACTACCACAGCCACTAGTAAGCTGGTGGGCTAGGGGTCCCAGATCCATTGCCTGGACCTAGGACTGTGCAATGGGTTGGGCCTTTGGAATGTTTACCCCCCTTTATCTTACCGACTATGACAAAGTACAAATACAAGCACCGAAGCAAGCCTGAGGACAGCAAATCACCCACGGGGTTTAGGATGGGTTCGTGGAATGTGGGAAGTTTGAGGGGAAGAGCGGCATTTAGTAGGAGGTGGGTGGATGTGGCATGTTTGCAGGAAGTCCGGTACAGGGGTGCATCAGCCAGAAAGATTGCTGGGAAGGATTGCTACTATAAGCTGTTTTGGCAGGGGGGAACTGACGGATATGGGGGTGTGGGTGTGTTGGTTGTGGAGAAATGGGTGGAGTATGTTATGAATGTTATGAGAGTAAGTGATAGGATATTAGTAGTGAAAATTTTGATC
>JAGKTI010002409.1:0-17021 GCA_018397915.1 Birgus latro
TGACGAGGAGAGTGTATGTGAGTGAGGTGGAGGGGGCGAGAGGGAGGGGGAGGCCGAGGATGAGATGGAGGGATGGAATGGAGAGGTATATGAGAGAGGGGTGTGTGAGTTGGGAGCGTAGTAGTGAAATGGCAGGGGACAGAGTGACATGGAGGTGATTTGTTTGTGGCCACCCCGTTCGGGATTGAGGCGTCTGGCAATAGATAGATAGATAGAAGACTATTTAGTAATTTATCAGCAAATGAACTGGGAAGCCTTCAGGTAGTGACACCAATATAACCAGACAACTCCACAATCAAATTATGCAAATGTCCCTCCACTGACTCCCTATACCCAAAATGGAGGATGATGGACTGCAGAATGGTAATTTCAGCTTGCACTCCACTTGGTGCACATAGTCTGGGTTCACAGCAACCTACTTCAACCTACAGCAGTTCAAGTCCATCTGTTACTAAGAATGTAGTGTATGAAAGTTTGTATTATACAGTATTTAATTTGTTTTCCTTCCTCTGTTCATCTGTAAAAAAAATAATAATAAAAAATACATATAAAATAAAGGAAGACAACTGTACATCACAACTCACCCACTCAAGTGCCACTTGGTTAATGAGCTGAGCTGAGCTGAGCTGACGATCTGAGCTGCTACTGTTTTGCTGCATCTCTCACAACCACCTGCTCATGTGTGTCCTGTGAACATAGTAATTATTACTAATTACACTTAAAGCCATTCAGAACTTAATACTTGGTTCACTGACAAATTAGCTATCATAAAAATCTGTGCGTCCATCTACATCTAAAATCATTACTCCCTCTAACATCATCCTGATTCATAAGCATCTCCATCCCAACTCTCTATTTGCTTTTCCTCGTACATATCACATAAATTCTAGTTAATCTTACTCAATTCTCTCCACATTAAGGTATATAAAATTACAACCCCAGTTACACAAATGTGCATTAACTGTCCCCTAAAAGGAGGATAGTGGACTGAAGGACAACAGCAACCTACAGTCAACTGTGTTCATGTTGGGCCTAGAGCTATAATAATCTCTAAGTTCAAAAGCTCTGTATGTCTGTAGGCTACCACTGATTCTACAAAGCAGACCCATAAGCAAAAGATTGCAAACCTTTCTCTCCTAGCAGTGGCAATAGGTGTTACATGAACTATTTCATGTGATAAGATGATGCATACAGTGAGGATGTAAGATGGATAGATTATGTCATTTGGGGAGGAATGAGAAGTATGGAAGGTGGGACAAAGCTGATGGAGGACTGTCAGTGAATTTTTGTTCATAGCAGTTCCATATCAGGCAAAAGTTGACATTCAAACTAATAACTGGGTTCTGAATTCCACACTTCTCATTCCTACTCAGTTATCTGAATGTATAATTGTCAATGCTTGTGTCTTCTTATCAAAACTAGGTAAAATTAAAAGCAAAGTTCACAGACCCCTGCCTGTAATGAGGCCTTATATTTATCATTTCTCTCTGTCAGTATTTTTCTCATGCACATACTGTGTGCTTTTTATTCAATCTATAGCCAAACACCTTAATCCCAAAAGAGGTAGCCACAAACAAATTGCCTCCATGTCATCTTTTCCCCCACCATCAAACTGCCCTTCCCCAAACCTACACCTACCCCCCTCATGTACCTCTGCACCCCATCCCTCACTTATCCTAAGATACTCTCTTCCCTTTCCTCCATCCACCTCTCATACAATGAATCTTATTTTCCATTCTCCCCACAAGGCCAAAATTAATCTGAGTATTCATTGTTCGACAGCTGCAGGAAAAATATACTGGAAAGAAAAGAGAACTGTATTTTGTTTTTGTTGATTTGGAAAAGGCCTTTGACAAAGTCCCTAGAGAGGTGGTGAAGGGGGCAATGAGAAAGCTAGGGTTGGAAGAGTGGCTGGTTAGGGTGGTTATGGCCATGTACATGGGTGCTCGCACCAAGGTAAGAGTGAATGGAGCTTTGAGTGATGAGTTTTCCGTGAATGTTGGTGTGCATCAAGGGTCAGTTTTGAGTCCCTTGTTGTTTATCATGGTACTTGAAGCCCTCTCTCATGACTTCAGAGATGGACTCCCATGGGAGATGTTGTATGCTGATGATTTGGTGTTGATTGCGGAGAATGAAAAGGAGGCGGAGGAAAGATTTAAGAAGTGGAGAGATGGTATGGGGTACAAGGGCTTAAGGGTAAATGCAGATAAAACAAAAGTGATGGTATCTAGGGTTGGTGGCAGTACAATCAGAGGAGAGGGAGAGTGGCCATGTGCAGTTTGCCACAAGGGTGTGGGAAGTAATTCCATCTTGTGTAGTGTTTATGATAAATGGGTGCACAAGAGATGTAGTGGTATTAGAGGTAGACTGCGAGATGATGCTGATTTCATGTGTGTGGCGTGTCGGGGAGAGCAGGTGGAGATTGTTAGGCGTGAGAGGGTTGAACTTGCAGGTGAGTCTCTTGAGTGTGTGGAGGAGTTTCGTTATTTGAGAGACATGTTATGTGCCGGAGGTGGGGCTGGAGTTAGCTCGGTTGCTAGGGTGACAAGTGGTTGGAAGAAGTTCAGGGAGCTGTTGCCTCTCCTGACATTGAGAGGACTCTCCTTACATGCTAAGGGGTCTTTGTATGCAGCATGTGTTAGGAAGTGGTAGGTGGTGGCGACCATCATCCACTCACTTGATGTAGTGCTGCCTACTTCTTCCTTAGCCTTTATCATTCTTTTTCTGTGCCTGCCCTCCTTTCTTCCTATTTCTCCTATATTTCCTGTCACTTCTTACTGCTTTTCTTTCCTTTACAGGTGGCATTACATTGAGTGACAAGCCAAATGGTTTCCTGTAAGCCAAGAAACCATTTACAACGCTGGGTATTAACCATATAACCAAACCATACGTGCTCCCTACGTGTCAACAAGTGGGTTGGTGGAGGGTTAGTGCCCCTCCCCGTAAAAAAAAAAAAAATAACTCAAAAGTCAAATGGCCACCCCTTACGGGATTATGGTGTCTGGCAATAGATAGATAGATAGATGTGTTAGGAGTGTGATGCTGTTTGGTAGTGAGACCTGGGCAGTAAAGGAAGAGGATATTCACAGGTTTAAACGTACAGAAATGACAATGATTAGGTGGATGTGCAGTGCGTCCCTGTGTGCAAGGCCTGGGGGGGCTGGGTTTATGATGGAAGAGTTGAGAGGTAGGATGGGACTGGAGTGTATTGGTGTTGTGATGAGGAGAGGTAGGCTGAGGTGGTTTGGACATATGGAGAGGATGGGGGATGATAATTGGGTACAGAGGGTGAGAGGTGTTAATATTGGGGGAGGGGTTGGGAAGGTAGACCGAGAAAGACATGGGACGAGGTCATTAAGTGTGACTTAAGGGTTAAGGGACTGAACAGGGAGGCTGCCAGGGATCGAGCAGCGTAGAGAGCCACCATTAGGTGACCAAGGCCGACGCATGCAAGCATGTTGGAGCCTTCAAAAACGAAACGAAACAACGATTGGTTGAGATTCTTTATATAGTACCTGATACTGAAGGGGATGACAAATCCTTACGAACTTGGCGGCTGCCAAATCACTCCCTTCTGAGGTTGACGTTAAATAAAAAAATAAAAATACCATTCCCATTTTTCCACCTTCAGAGCACAGGGGCGTTAGGCTATCCCCCAAAAGAAGGATGGTGGACTACAAGAGAAGAGAAACATAAAGCCTGCAGTCCACCCGGTTCACGTCCAGATAAACCTGGGGTCGCAATGATTTTGTATTGAAATTTGATATACCCTTCATAATCTAATGATCCCATGAACATACTCTAGCCAGCCTCTTTTCATCTGATGGAACTGGGCCACTCAACTTGAATAGAAAGTTACGGTTGCATGAAATCTGATGAACCTTAGATATCAAAGCTGAACTGGGTCTCCTTGATTATTGCTCTAAGTCATCCTCCAGTCTAACTACACCTTGTCACCAACTGCGTTTAGAAGGGGTTACAGAGCCACCTGGTGGTCTCCTTAGTGGCTAGTCAAATTTATCCTCCAGTCTATCAACACTTTGCCATCACCTAAGCTGAGGAATTATAGATGTCAGGTGAAAAGCTGTCTCTGGTTACTAGTCATTTTTGTCCTCCAATCTAAACTTGGCTATCAACTAAGCTGAGAAAAGGTATGTCAGATGAAATCTCTTTGGTTATTAGTAAAATTTATCTTCCAATACAAATACACATGTCCATCGACTAAGCTGAGAAGGAATTATGGATCTGTCAGTTGAAAACAATCAAGGCTCCTTGATTATAAGTTTATACTCCAGTCTAACTACATGGCCATCAACTAAGCTGAGAAGAGGTTATAGATTTGTCAACTGAAAGCATGTCATCTTTGTTACAAGTTGGATTATCCTCCACTCTAACTACACTTGACCATCAACTAAGCTGAGAAGGGGTTACAGATCTTTGTCAGGTGAAAACACTTTCAGAGTATTGTTATACTGATCCCGAGAAAATCTTCACTTTATTTTTGTTATCTCCCAACAATTTTTTTTTTTATTATGACAGCCTCAAACCCTTTCAATGCAAAAGGCTGGTGCTGGAGAGGAATCCCTTCATGCAATGGCACTGATTAACAGGAAGAGCACCACCTGGTAATATAAACATCCCAACTCTCACTTCCAGGTTATATCAACATCTAACCCCCTCCCTATGCCCCAAAAGAAGGCTGGCAGACTACAGAAGGGTAGTATGTGCCTGTAGTCCAAGAGTTCATGTGTGAGCCTGGGGCCACAACAATAAAAAAAAAAAAAAAAAAAAAAAAAAGGCCTTTCCACTGGTGAATGAAAATGTCTGATGGCCACACGACTAAACTGAAGACAGCCTGCGTTAAAGGAACTATGCTTTCACAAAACAGATTCTGATTTAAGGGATTAAACAAGCATACCGAAACCAACCCAGATTCAGGGGATCAGGCAAGTATACTGAAATACAGATTCAAGGGATCAAATATGCATAGTGAAATCTGATTCAAGGAATCAAACAAGCATAATGAAATCTGGATTCAAGCGATCAAACAAGCAAAATGAAATGTGGATTCAAAGAATCCAACAAGTACTGTATACTGAAATCTAGATTCAAGAGATCAGATATGTATAGTGGAATCTGCAGTCAGGGATCAAACAAGCATACTGAAATCCAGATTATGGGGATGTATACCAAAATCCAGATTCAAGGTATCAAGCAAGCATAGTGAAATCTAGATCCACAGTCAAACAAGCATTGAAATCTGAATTCAAGGGATTAAGTAAGCATAATGAAACTGGGATTCATGGGATCAAACAAGCATACTGAAACAAATCCAGATTCAGAGGACCAACCAATCGTACTGAAATAGATTCAAGAGATCAAACAGCGAATGTTCTTTCTGAACTGAAAACTCATGTACTGTAATCGTTTCATATCGGCTTGCTATTAACCCTTTGGTGTTTAAGGGTGCGGTGCAAATTTCATGCACTCCTTACCAGCTGACGCAGGCTGCGTCTGCGCACATTTAAACCACTTGTTACCATTCGACACCAGTTGCATTGAATGAAATGGCCTGCTTTTTGGTTGTGGAATGATAATGTGTTCATTTCTGGGCAAGAACAAAGCACTACTTGCATTCCCGTGTATTCCTCTGCCACGCTCAACCCATCCCGCACCCAGTGTCGCCCCACTGCCCTAGTCAGTGTACTATGAGTCTTGCTCTTGCTAATTTCCTTTTGCACTCTGTAAAATCAGCCCTAATTGACCTACAGTAATTTATACACCAAAATGTAGCCAAATAAATTCCCTATAACTTTTTCTCAGTAACATTTACCATAAAATTTTTATTTCTATGAGAAAAACTGAAGTAAAAAAAATTATGGCATAATTTATATTCGGCTGAGCTTTCTTACACCATAAGTACATTTATTCAGGATTATGTAGGGGGAAAAAAAAAATATCAAAGCATATGAGCATGGAGATAAATCGTTTATGGACAATCAAGTGCGCAGGAATAGTGCGGTGATGGGGGGGTCTCTCTCTCTCTCAGTGTATGGTCTTGGATGCCCAGGACTGTGTCCCAAGTACTCGCTTGCAGCTGAACACAGCCTGCATCAACCGGTAACGAGAGAGTTAACTGGCCAAGGTCTAGTATGCAGCAAAAGCTCAATAGCATTTTACCAAATCTGCTTTTGCTGATTAAATTTGTATCACTCCAGTTTGTTTTCTGCAGTTTCTATTTTTCACAGCAGTAAACAGTTGTTTTGATTTTATTCCTTATGCCTCAGATGTTTACTGGTGGACTTACTAAAACTTACTCAAATCTTTAAGTCATGTTAGGTTACGTTAAATTGCTGTATTTAGTTAGGTTAAGTAACATAAGGTTAAAATATAAATTTAAGAGGTACTAAAAGTCATCCAGTATGTATATTTGAGTGAGTGTCCATTACACTCGAACAACTGATGCTGCGGAAGGAATGTGGTTTTTACAACAGAGAAAGAAATTTACTGTGTAATGTTCATTTATCTATCTATCTATTGCCAGATGCCATAATCCCGTAAGGGGTGGCCATTTGACTTTGAGTTATTTGTTTTACAGGGAGGGGCACTAACCCTCCACCAACCCACTTGCTGACACATAGGGAGCACGTATGGTTTGGTTATATGGTTACCAACAAGCGTTGTAAATGGTTTCTTGGGTTACAGGAAACCATTTGGCTTGTCACTCAATGTAAAGCCACCTGTAAAGGAAAGAAACAATAAGAAATGACAGGAAAGATGGGAGAAATAGGAAGAGAGGAGGGCAGGCACAGAAAAAGAATGATAAAGGCTAAGGAAGAAGTAGGCAGCACTACATCAAGTGAGTGGATGATGGTCGCCACCACCTACCACCCCATACAATAACAAGAAAAATATAAAAGACTATCAGAAGAAGAACTGCTGATTTGGTAGGGAACTTCTGCTGCCTAAGGTGTATGTATACCAGGTTAAACTGCTTGGGTAGGTTAGGTTAGGATAAAATGTAAAGCTAGGAAAAGGTACAAGGCAACAGGGATTTGATTAAATTTCTGCCATTTCACTCAAGAGAACCATCGATTCAGTGGAAGGAACATGAATAAAAACTGAATGTGAAACATTCCATTACAACTCCAAACATAACCAGAAAAATAAAAGACTATCAGCAAAAGCTGATTTGATAAGATGTTAGCGAACCTCTGCTGCCCATTAGATCTTGGCCATCTAGTAGCATGGCAGTAAAACTACTGTGAAATGATTAAATGCATTTTCAATTTAAAAACTTTGGTAAATATGCACTTACTTTAATTGGTATTATTTTACAAGTTGCCAATATGCACTTCAGGGATAGTATATTACATAACAATGCTAACGAACCCTTATAACCCCACTCAAAAACTGATATTTAGAGAGAGAATGAATTTAATTAAAATTTCCCAAAAAACCATAAAGTACCTTGGATTGTGACTCAGTCAGTCCATGTAAAAAATGTGTGCATTTGTATGTGTGTTTCAATTCTGTCGATTGCGCATGCGTCTGCTAGGTCTGTTTCACCCACTCATAAGCATACTTTTGTATTAAAAAAAAAAAAAAAAAATGGTTTTACGCCTGGTATCCTCGAAGGGCTAAGGCGTTGCCCCTGGGTAGAGGACTTTTGGATTGGATCGTGTAGCATTTTATGACCGGATGCCCTTCCTGATGTCTACCAGTGACCCTTGGGTGGATTCAATCCTCCAACCCTTCGATCAGAGCGGAGCGCTCTAACCCACTGAGCCACGGCTGCTACGAGCATACTTCTGTAATAACTGAAACTGAATAAATTAAGCACTGTTCTGGCCAAGATTCGATCTAAGGCCCTTGCGCTTGAATCGCGCGCATGTTACCACTGAGCCAGAGAGAGGATCCCCACTTTTGCCTTTGGGCAACACGGGCTTTTGTACACCCCATTACATCACTCTTTTCTCCCCCTAGTGATTAATTTGGTCAGTTTTGCTCTCCCACATGGTAGCGTAGCACTGGAGGCCACCACCGGGATGTAAGGCTGTCAACACAACATATGACCATCGTGGCCCTTACCTCACATCCCACACCGCTGCCGACCAATGTAATAACTGAAATGAAACTGAATAAATCAATCGCTGTCCTGGCCGAGATTCGATCTCAGGCCCTCGCGCTTGAATTGCACACACGTTACCACTGAGCCAAAGAGAGCATCCCCCCTTTTGCCTTTGGGCAAAGCAGGCTTTTATACACCCCATTACACTTTGTCACGTGATGGTATTCTATCAATCAATTTGAAGCGCAGTCTTTGATTCCTTCTGGGTGGAAGATTCAAATCCTTCTCGCTATGGCTTCCGAAGAAGTAAGACGTGATATGTGTACTGAGTGTAATATTGATTATTTACGCATTATTAAGCGTTTCTACTCGGAACCGGAGGAAGGCGTTGAGTTATTGAGAAAACTGGTTTATTTTTTCTGGTACTTGTTGATGAGATTTGAGTGATTTTGACCTTAATTTTTGTCAGAAATGCTTCATTTTGCCTCTTTTCCAATCATGAACTTTGGCTGGATGAGGAGGTGAAATGAAGCATTTTTGACAGAAAACAAAAGCAAACCCTTTTCTGTATCCTCCTACTTTCCCTATTCTCGTTTCAAAGCCAAAGGTGGCTGTTGCGTATACATACGCAATGATCTATCTTGCTCTCGTGTTCCTGAACTTGATTCTTCTGAATTCTCTGCTCTCTGGCTTCGGCTTTCCTGTCATTCTCTGACTAAATATATCTGTGCTGTTTACTTATCTCCCAATTCTACTGACTATCAAAAATTCTTTGACTATCTTACTTCTACGATGGAACACATTCTATCCATTTCTCCTTTCTCTGAAATCTCCATTCTAGGAGATTTCAATGTTCACCACCACCTTTGGCTCTCCTCTCCTTTAACTGATCCACCTGGTGAACAAGCCTACATCTTTTCTATCCTTAATGACCTAGAGCAGCTTGTACAGCACCCTACCCGTATCCCTGACCGCCTTGGAGAGAGTTCCAACATACTTGACCTCTTCCTAACAACTAATCCTTCTGCTTACACTCTTCATCTTTTCTCTCCGTTGGGCTCCTCCGATCACAATCTTATTACCTTAACACGTCCAATCGCTCCAGTACGGCCTGTGGACCCTCCAAAGAAACGCCGTCTGTGGCACTTTGGAGCTGCAGATGGGAGGCCCTCAGGCAGTACTTCTTTGATTTTCCATGGAATGATTATTGCTTCCATGGCCGGGAGCCATCTGAGTGTGCCTTGCGCGTTACGGAGGTTATTCTCTCAGGCATGGAAGCATACATTCCTTTCTCATATCCTCTGACTAATGCAAGAAAGCCTTGGTTTAATCACGCTTGTTCTAATGCTGTCCGCAACAAGGAGAGGGCCTATAAGAGGTACCGGAGCCAACCCACCCCTGAATCACACCTTTTATATATTTCTGCCCGGAATCGTGCTAAGTCTGTTCTTCGCTCTGCTAAAAACAATTTTATCCGTGCTAAATGTTCCCAACTCTCCAACTCGAACTCTTCTCGCTCCTTCTGGCACCTTGCCAAAAACCTTTCTAACAACTTTACCTCATCATCCTTCCCTCCTCTTTTCTACTCTGATGGCTCTGTAGCTATTTCTTCTACTGATAAAGCAGATCTCTTTGCTCAGACTTTCTCCTCCAATTCCACCTTAGACGATTCCGGTGCTATTCCTCCATCACTTCCCCCCTCTGACTTCCTATTGTCTGACATTAAAATTTCTTCAGCTGATGTGTTCTCTGCCATTACTGGCCTCAATACTAAAAAGGCATACGGTCCTGATGGAGTCCCTCCTGTTGTCCTCAAAAACTGTGCTTCTGTGCTTACACCCTGCCTAGGTAAACTCTTTCGCCTTTGTCTCTCAACTTGTACCTTTCCTTCTTGCTGGAAGTTTGCTCTCATTCAGCCAGTCCCAAAGAAGGGTGACCATTCCCAACCCTCTAACTATCGTCCAATTGCTTTAACATCCTGCGTATCAAAAGTTTTCGAGTCAATTCTTAACAGAAAAATTTTAAAGCACCTTTCCTGTCACAACCTTCTTTCTGATCGTCAGTATGGGTTCTGTCAGGGACGCTCCACTGGCGATCTTCTCACCTACCTTTCAGACTCTTGGTCATCCTCCTTTCGGGACTTTGGCAAAAGCTTTGTCATTGCACTTGACATCTCAAAGGCTTTCGATCGAGTCTGGCATAAATCTTTAATTTCCAAGCTGCCCTCCTACGGTTTCTATCCTTCTATCTGTGCCTTCATCTCTAGCTTCCTTTCTGGTCGTTCTATAGCCGCTGTTGTAGACGGCCATCGTTCCTCTCCTAGACCTATCAACAGTGGTGTTCCTCAGGGTTCTGTCCTATCACCTACTCTCTTCCTTTTATTCATCAATGACCTTCTAAGCTGTACATCTAACCCTATCCACTCATATGCTGATGATTCCACCCTTCACCTTTCCATTCGGTTCCCACAACGTCCATCTCAGCAGTTACTTCAACAAAAAAGGGATGAGGCTATGGCACACCTAATGTCTGATTTGGCTCGTATCTCTGATTGGGGTTAAAATAATCTTGTTATTTTCAATGCATCAAAAACTCAGTTCTTACACATATCAACCCGACAAAATCTTCCTCAGGATTACCCACTAATGTTTAATAATGAACAGTTATGTCCTGCATCATCCTTGAACATGCTTGGGGTTTCATTCTCTCAGGATCTGTCTTGGAAAGAACATATTACATCTCTTGTGAAATCTGCTTCCAAGAGATTAGGTGTGCTAAGCCGATTCCGTACTTTCTTTACCCCTGCACAGTTGTTGACCCTGTACACGGGTTTTATTCGCCCGTGTATGGAGTACAACTCTCATGTGTGGGGAGGCTCCCCACATGCAGCTCTTCTCAATAGGGTGGAAGAAGAAGAAGAAGAAAAATAGGTACCTAGTGCCAAAATCCAGCACAAAGCCAGATCATCGGCTACAAGTTATGTATGCTGGTCGGGCCGGAAATACAGACACGGCATTGTGAAGAAATTGGGTCAATGGAAAAAGTATATCATATCACAGATGGGGTTGGTGACGTCAGGAACGGAGCTAGATGTCGGAAAGAAGACCAATAGAGGTAAGGAAGGACATGATATTATGACAGGAAGAATATGATGATTCTCGGAGAAAATCTGAAAGGAGGCGAGGACGCTGGAGGGAAGACAAAAAAGGAAAGGAAATACGTCGCTGTACAGTGTAAAGAGGACAATCGAGGAAAATATGACGTATAGAGAGAATGGTATTGCAATGCGTACAGAGGGGAGGGTGACCACCAGACATCAAATATGAGTGGGTAAGTCTAGTATGACCAATTCTAAGACGAGCTAAAGCAGTCTCCCATCTCCTATTACGTCAATATGGTGGAGTCAAAGGCTTTTCGTCTCATTAACTCTCCTCCTCTTACTGATTCCCTTCAACCATTGTCTCTTCGCCGCACTGTTGCATCTTTATCTCTCTTCTATTGCTACTTCAATGGTCACTGTTCCTCTGAACTGTCTGCTTGCATCCCTCCACCTCTACGACGGGCACGTAGTACCCGTCTAGCAACAAACTCTCATCCCTTTTCTGTCCAACTCTCTAATGCAAGAGTTAACCGTTACTCCCAGTCTTTTATTTATGCAACTGGTCAACTCTGGAACTGTCTTCCTCTGTCTGTATTTCCTACTTCCTATGATCTCCTGTCTTTCAAACGCAATGTGTCCAGGCATCTCGAATTGAACGGATCTTGAATTTGGCTCTCTTTTGTACTGTTTTTGCTTTTTCTTGGAAGGAACAGTATGCAGGCCCGTGGCCTTTGGTTCCTTCTTCCATGCATAAAAAAAAAAAAAATAACAAATCACACCAAAAACCACCAGAAAAATACTCTGCTCAACTTGGACCATTGTATCTCTAAGGCAAGCATTCCATGCAGCACGGCTGGCTAGGTTTCGTTAGCTTAGGTCTGTTGCGTTAGGTTAACCGGTTGTGCAGTATATTTTTCGGGCGTTTTTTTATGCTGTGATTTTTGCCTTCGTTTTCTGTCGGTTTGGTTAGGTTAGGTTAGGTCTGTTTGGTTAGGTTACCCGGTTGTGCAGTATAGTTTTCAGGTGGTTTTTGATACAGAGTGATTTTTGCCTTCGTTTTCTGTCGAAAATGCTTATTTCATCTCAACATCCAGTCAAAGTTCAAGATCGGGAAAAAAAAGGCAAAATGAAGCACTTCCGACAAAAATTTGGGCCAAAATCACTCAAATCTCATCAAAAACTACCAGAAAAATATACTGCACAACCTGGGAGGTGTATTGGCAACTTGCAAAAATTTACCCTTTCAGCAGTAGAAGCATCTTACCAAATCAGTGCTTCCTGATAGTCTGTTAAAGTGTTCTCATTACTTCTGGGGTGGTAAATAAACGTCTCTTGTTAAATCTATTTCCCTCCTTGTTTTTAGCTGTTCTGCAGTCACAACCCTTTTTTGATTCATCAGCATGATGGTTGCAGGAATTATCGTACGTGTTTAACTAAACCTAGCCTAATCTAGCTTAACTGTACTTAACCTAACCAAACCTCCAGTTGAAAAAAAAAAAAAAAGTCCCTTTGAATTCGTTGTTTCTTCCATTGAGCAGAATACATACAATTCAGGGAGGAAATTTAACACCAGGAAAAGCCTCCCTGAAAGTAGTCAGAAAAATACAAACTGGAGAAATATGAACTGATTAGTAAGGTCCTTATGCAGCTTAAGTTAAAGCGCACATTCACCGAAATTAGAAGGGTATGATACAGTATGCACTGATAAAACTCTATTACTGTACTCCAGCCGACGCCATATTGGACATCAACAGCTCAAACACCACCTTCTTTGCAACTAATGGCTTATTATAACCCATCTCCTACTTCATTTTAACCTTAAAAGCAATAGCATGCATTCCTTTCAATACCACATAACTAAATATAAATTAAAGAGAAGAAAAATACCTTGCTATGCGAACACGTCCCCCACCGTTGCCAGGAGCTCAGCGAGTGCTACAGCTGTGGCACCGGGCGCTTATCGTTCCCGAAATCGCAACCAAACCGTCATTTAGCACAGTCGTTCTCTGCATTATTTGTTGCTTATGATTTTATCATGCATTTGGACTTTCGAGCGCAGTACCGTTACTCACCAAAGCCTTCTTCTCATTCTACAGTAAAAAACTACGGAAAATTAGGTTGCCAGGAAAGTGCTAGCGTCCATCACTGATGGGGCAACACAGCACCGGAGTCCCTGTACCTCCCTTGCATCTTATCTCTTTGTCTAAAGCCGTCACACCCTTAACCCAACTCTAATCTCCAAATTATTAACAAAGAAAAGTTCTCTCCCTCTAGCCCCCCCAATGTGTCTGACTCTAGGCAAAGGCTTCAGAGCCTATCCTCGAAGCCCAGTAGTCCTCCATCTCCACGTGTCACCACTTCGGCGCCAACACCCACCGTCCACGTTGAATAAATGCTAGGGCTATCATATAGAACTGGTGTATTGGTATTAGCGGGGGTGTTCTTACATGTCGGCGGGTCTTCTTGTGGATCAGTAAAGTCTACTTATGAAATTCAAATCCATAAACTGTTCCCTGCCCCAGCGAGGATTTCAACAGGGGTCTGTTAGGTCTGAAGGGCACCTCAAACCGACTGAGCCACCGCTTCCCCCTTGCCTTTGTTCGCAGACCTTCGGGTCAAACCAAAGAAAGACACATTCTGACATATACGATACAAATCTCCAAATTTCCCATGCACTGCCACCAGTACCCACATCCCTCCATTCGTTTCCCTCTAGAACTTGGAATGATTAATTCTGACAATAGCTTATGGAATGTTCGCTCCAAAAGTTGGCCTCAGTGACTAATGTGCACTCAAAATAACGAATATGGCTACAGCTCACCACCAACCTGCCAGTGATCATGATGCAGATGTGTGTGGTGGTGACTATGATGATGCTGGTGGCGAAGGTGTCCCCGGACCCCTTCAGGTATTGTACGTTACCATCGCTGCCATCACGGCAAACCTCGCCTTTGATCGCTGGAGAGAGAGAGAGAGAGAGAGAGAGAGAGAGAGAGAGAGAGAGCACGCGTTAGGTGCTGCATGCTGACCCCAACCTCTTTTCCTCCTCACGATGCTTGTGGCATTAGTTTTTACAGGGATAGGGAGCAAGGCCTTCCCCACTTTTTGAGGTCAGGTTAGGTTTCATACTACCTTATGGACAGGGATGTGGTTTACCTGACCACCAGGCCTGACTGTTCAGGTGGACTGCCAACCATGGCTAACCAGCTTCACCCACCCTCCTAGATGGCCATTGGCTTGACAAGCTCATCCGCCCTTTGGCAGGTCTTGCTTGTTTGTCCTGCTGGATGTCAAATCACCCTCCTCACTGGACAAGACCAGTGGGGTTGCCGGTTTAGTCGCCGACAATTTGACCATGAAACAGGTTGTACTGGATTACATGGTACCAGTAGCAGACCAATGTCTGACCTGACATGTTTAATCATGAATGGTAAATACTTCTTTTCCTTCTCTAAAGCTTTCTATTATACAGTACATCTTGTAGTACACACTCCCTCCCCTTTCTAATATTGCCATGTTCCTCACCAAACATTCTCATTCCCTGTTGACAATTATCCTTCAGTACCTTGCTACTTCGTTTCGTTTGTGAAGGCTCCAACATGCTTGCATGTGTCGGCCTTGGTCACCTAATGGCGGCTCTCCACGCTGCTCGATCTCTGGCAGCCTCCCTATTCAGTCCCTTAACCCTTAAGTCACATTTAATGACCTCGTCCCATGTCTTTCTCGGTCTACCCCTCCCCCAATATTAACACTTCTCACCCTCTGTACCCAATTTTCATCCCCCATCCTCTCCACATGTCCAAACCACCTCAGCCTACCTCTCCTCATCACAACACCAATACACTCCAGTCCCATCCTACCTCTCAACTCTTCTATCGTAAACCCAGCCCCCCCCAGGCCTTGCACGCAGGGACGCACTGCACATCCACCTAATCATTGTCATTTCTGTACGTTTAAACCTGCGAATATCTTCTTCCTTTACTGCCCAGGTCTCAGGCTTCAGGCTGCTTTGAGTGCCACACATACTTCAAAAATGGTTATGGGAGTAACTGACTGCACTGAAAGTGAGGAGGGTGTTCACTGCTTCCTGTCACCAGCTACAATGCTTCCCAAGGCATGATTACCTTCTCCAAAGCCTTGATGTCCTGTCTACTTATAGAAAAAAAACTTGATTAAGGTACTTCACTCACTTGGTTGTGGCTGCCTTTAGTAACCTGAAACTGTTGCTTCTCTCTTTTCTTTCTCGCAGTGTTTTCTGTCCTGTGCCTTTTTCCTCTTCCCAGCTTTGAGTCTGAGATGATTCCACCTGTTACTACTTCCAACTGTAAAAAGGAAAGACCTTCCATAGCAATGGGGTTAATTGCTGGTAAGGCTATATCTAAACTCTCAAGTCTATAAACTCTTTCATAGGCTGCAGACAAGCCTCTGAAACTAGCAAGAGTAAAACGCTAAAGATGTCATCAGAGTGACAGGCTTTATAACATCTTCTTTCGTGACTTTTTCGGCTTAAGGGAGACCCATCACACCAAACAAGTTAACAGATAACTAAATTAGCATGGTAATAAAAAGATAGGGAGAATGATACTGCAGCTTAAAATGTCACTGTCTCTTTGATCAACAATATGTATGACATCTAGAAATTCCTGTAACAGACTACGTTAAACAATAATGGTTACATACTTAAGGTAATGATGACAGTAGCAATGGTGGGGGTGGAGATGAGGTGGAAGGAGTTACGGCAGAAGAAGGGCAAATTGAACACATACTCATAGGAAAGCCAAATGACGGGTATGTGGAATGGTGGAAGGATACACATTTAGAAATGTGGAAGGTCAAGTAGGACAGGAAAGAAAATAAGAGCACACACACAGAAATTTAAGATAGTGGAAAGTGGAGGAGTAGGGAGAACACACACTTGAGGACTAAGGAAGTGTACATGGCTACACTGTCACATTCAGTTCATGCACACACATACATACCCACAAGAAAATCCATACCCACACTCACATCCATGTCCACACCCACACCAACGCTCACGCTCACACCCGCACCTGGATATATTCCTTTATGTACAAAAAAACATCATATTGTCCAATGGTCCCTTGTTTCAGAGTGCCAGGTCATCGATTAAAAATAATCCTCTTTGTTTACCCTATTGATGCAATGGCCATATCCAGGACTTAGCTTAAAACACACAGCTTCCAATAATGCTCATAAAATAAATATTGATAAATGAAACTAAATCAGACACATGGAGCTCTTAAGAGCTTAGCATTTCAGTTTCCCACAAGACATTCGATTTCACAAACCTTGGTACTGTATTTCTGTATTTCATTCTCCACTCCCTCATGTAGAGGTATCCTTGAAGAAGAGGCTTCAGGCTGCTTTGAGTGCCACACACACTTCAAAAATGGTTATGGGAGTAACTGACTGCACTGAAAGTGAGGAGGGTGTTCACTGCTTCCTGTCACCAGCTACAATGCTTCCCAAGGCATGATTACCTTCTCCAAAGCCTTGATGTCCTGTCTACTTATAGAAAAAAAACTTGATTAAGGTACTTCACTCACTTGGTTGTGGCTGCCTTTAGTAACCTGAAACTGTTGCTTCTCTCTTTTCTTTCTCGCAGTGTTTTCTGTCCTGTGCCTTTTTCCTCTTCCCAGCTTTGAGTCTGAGATGATTCCACCTGTTACTACTTCTAATGCCTGTGTTGCTTTGAATGCAGCTTGAAGTTTCTTCCTCAAGAATGTCTCCAAATTCACTCAGGTGAAAAATGGTTTGTTGCCTTGTAAACACTCCCCCCCCCCCGAGTCCCCGTAAGCTAAATTACTCCCACAATTCTTTTATTTGAAA
>JAGKTI010002409.1:31579-44682 GCA_018397915.1 Birgus latro
ACTTGCATTACTTTCATTCTCTATGTTCAACAGTTCATTAAAGTGTTCTATCCATCTGTTTACTTTTTCTCCCTTCTCCACTAGTAATCTACCATTTTTATCTTTCACACCCCCACTGACTTCGTTGGCACCCTGTCTCGCTCTCTTTACCTCCTTCCAGAACATTTTCTTACATTCCCTCCACATTGCACTCAAATTCCTTCCAAATCCCTCATCCACTCTCTTCTTACTCTCTCATACTAATCTTTTCACCTCTCTCCTCCTCACTACATATAACTCTCTCGTCTGTCTCTCAGCTTCTTCGTTGCCCCTGTTCCTCATCCACTCATTATATGCTTTCTTCTTTTGTGTCACAGCCTCTCTCACCTCTTGGATAAGTAGTTTTCTTTATACCCATAGTGCTAGGGCATGTACAACAAGTGTATGTATAGGGCAGAGGGTCAGGGTACTTTTACTGAAGTTGTCTAGTTGGTTCCAGTTTTGGCAATGCAATTTGGTTACTGTCCCTTGTAATTTTCCACGTCTCACTACCCATCCCCTAATCACCTTGGATTTGGGAAAGCTGGAGGATGTTTGTGCCTGCTGGCTTTCATACATCACTCGACATCCCTGACATAAACAGTGATTCTAATGCTGTCAAGTGCATTAAACTGAATGATCTGGTAAATCAGTAGGAACCCTATTTAAGGCATCCTGATCCCTATTTTGTTTCACATGGGATAGCATATTGAAGGGGTCATGTGGGTGAAGCAGCTCAAGGATATGAAGGAGTACATGGGGAAGGGGCATATGGATACTTGAATCTGGAGAAGCAATGCACATGATTGTATGCAACATACATTTTAGGAAAAGAAAGAGTAGGTTGATTACATATGAATTTGGAGGAAAAAATTCCCAGACTGTCTATCCCAGTCAGGATGGCTGATAGGAGGATGGTGAAGGATGTTGAAGTTACAGGGAGTGAAGAGTGAGGACCAACACAAATTACTGTGACACAGTGCTTAAGGAGTGGGTGGTGAAGAAGTGCACCTATGAACCTTGAAGAAAAATATGGAAGTTGAAAAAACAAGCAGTAAGAGAAGCCTTCTATAGCGAGATATAGTAGAGTTTAAATGAACAGGGAGCTGTTGACAGATGTGTTAATGAACAGTATAGAGCTCTCAAGAAGAGTTTCCTAAGAGTTACTGATTCAGTGCATGGATGGACAAGGGACCCTCCACGACATAAGGTAACATGATGTTGGGATGATGGTGCAGAAGCTGCAGTTAAGGAGAAATACGGGCTTTTCTGGGAATGGAAAAGGGGTGGTAACAGAGAGGAATACTTGGTTGTTAGGCTAGAAAGGAGGTACCGTATACAGAGCAAAATGTGAGTCTCAGAGACTTTTACTGGATAACCTAAATAGCACTGGAAGGAAGAATATGGTATTTAAGGAGGGATACCATAAGTGAGCAGTGTGAGAAGAAAAGAATGATGAAGGAATGGTAGTGGTGGACAGTGAGGATATTAAAGATGCCGAGAAAGAGCATTATAACTGGTTGCTGAAAGAGGAATCTGACTGGAACTGGGAAGGTTTGGAGTCAGTGGATCCAGTGTTTGGCCCTTGGCCTTTTTTTTGATGCTGCTACTGTAAGCAGGGCAATAGACAGGATGCAGCTGGGGAAGGCAGCAGGTACGTCTGGGTTGACTGCTGAAATGCTGAAGGCCTCAGGAGATATAGGAGTGGGTTTAGTTAATTTGATAAATATGATTATATATGGGTGTGTTGTCCCAGATGACTGGGTGGAAAGTTTGATTGTAAATGTGTACAAGGGGAAGGGTGATGCCCTGGAAAGAGGAAATTATAAAGTCATAACTTTTGGACCAGATACTGACCAAATGACCAGACAAAAAAATAAGTCATACATGAATTTAAAAATAAGTAAATAAATACTGTACTCTGTTGATATTCCTAAGTGTCAGGTTCTTGAACACATCCAGTACAACTGTGTAAGTCATGTCTCAAAAAAGTGGAACAAATCCTGAATAAGACAGAGTCTCACAACATAAAAAGGTACATAAAACAATTGCCACAAAAATAATACAGGACTCTCTTCAACAACATCCAACCTCCAGACATTCTAATACTAGCAGTAAAGAAACACCTACATATCCAATTCACACACAGGGCAATAAAACAGCTTGATCAGAACACTGCATTATAAGTCCCCCCCCCCCCCCTTCCTGATATCCGCCCATCTGAGGCATTCTTAAACAGGACTGACTGAGTACAAACAGCTAAACTTAAAATCACAAAACAACCAAGCCCTCCTTTGTTAGTAGCTTTGATTTCAGTTAGGAAGGAGCTTGGATAACACGTGCCTTGCATGTATAATTGGCCAACACAACATACATAATGGAACACTGTACAGCAAATGCCACATTAAAACACAGACACAACATCAATGATGTCAGGAACCTATGGGATGGACAAATAGAGGCAGATGCTAGATGCTTATCTGTGATCAATGGGTCTGCTCAGTCAGGCAGAATGGGGTTAAGCAACAACTTTTCTACCTACTCATACATATTTATCATCTCACCTACCCATCTATTCATTTACTTTTCTGTCTACCCATCTACCCACTTACTTTCAAAACTATCCACCAACCCATTTACCTTCCTACCAACTAATCTATCCATTCCCCAACTTTACTACCCATCTACTTATCACATTTTCTGCTATATAATACGCAATTTGCATGAAAAAAATTGCTTTACAATTCAGCTTGCACATTATATATGCTACAAAGGTCATGGTTTGTGACAGGCCTACGGGTTATGGTGACTGGTACCTGTAAAACCCTGTTTGCTAGAGTGGTGAAATAACAATGAAATATGAGAGCTCTGGCCATCAACAGTCAGACAAATCACTTGACAGCCTTGCTAATTATAAAATTTCAAAAATTCAAACTCAGATGAGTATGTATTATCATTATTACATCATAAACAAACAGCAAACTAGGCATTCTATGGGTAAGTGGCACAGTCGGTAGAGAGGTGGCTTGCAGTCCCAACAGACCCAGGTTCAAATCCCCGCTGGGGCAGGGAACAGTTTAAGGATTTGAATTTCATTAAAATCAAGCTTTACTGATCTACCAGAAGACCCACCGACATGTCGTAAAAATACCCCCGCTAATACCAATACACCAGTCCTGCATAAGACAGCCCTAGCATGTATTCAATATGGACGGTGGGTGCTAGCGCCGAAGTGGTGACATGTAGAGGAGTATGGTATGTAGGAGGACTGCTGGGTCTTGGTAGTAGGCTGTGAAGCCTATGCCCAGAGTTGGACACACATAAAAAAAAAAAAAGAAGAAGAAGAAGAAGATATTCACATGAATGGTGTGATTGCACTTCAAATGCATCGGCTGACCGTAAACGAATGACAGCTGATTGCTGCAAGGTAGCAGTAACAGATTTGTATATACTGTACATTTACTTCCACTTTAATACAAAATTATTTTCCCTCACAACTTACTGGTGGATGCTGAATATGAATAATTAGTAAATTAAACTGAATATTTTTTCCCCTCCGGAATACCCCTTGCCATATCATGGGTGCGCATTATATGCCAGTGCGCATTACTGTATCCTCTATGGTTGAAAATACGGTATTTACCTTTCTACCTTCTAACCAACTTATTCTCCAAAACACTTTTGTTCCTTTCCAATTTACACTTGCTATGTACTGATAATGTTGAAAAATATAAACCACAGCACAAAGCAATGCAGCACTGGTACTGGGTGACCAGATGATATTACCTGGAGGAGTACTCTTTATAGAGTGACCTGATATGATTTACATGGAAAAGTGCTTACTATGGGGTAACCCGGTACTAAGATCCACAACGTGACCTACCTCGGGGAGTACTCGCTGTGGGGTGACCTGGGGCGGCTGCCTGGCAGGTCCATGTACATGAGACCTTCGTGTATGGCATCACGGAGCTCTTGCTGACTTCTGAAACATGTGACATTTCACTAAAAGGTACTTCATTACACTTAACAATATAGAACACTACAGTATTCACCACTTTACAACAAATGTTTCAATACAACTAACCTCTCTTCACTACATGGCACTTCATCAAACTGCACACTCCAGTGCATCTAACAGTACTACACTATGCCATATTTTACACACTATGACACTCCCCAACACCCCATACACATGACACCGTACAACAAATACAAGAACTCAACACTCAGATAAACAATAAAATATCAGAACAGCAAACACTAAATTGGAATAATTAGCTCCAAACACTCAATCACAAAACAAACACCAGCAAACTCTACAAAACACTAAACAGCATCACTCTCTCCAACAGCAACACTACACAATCACACGCTGCCATCACAACAATAGACACCATACCTTCAAACAAACAACAAGCAAACACTCTCTTAAATCACTTTTCACATGTCAGCAATCTGAACCCTCATCGCGACGACCGACGTATCATCCAGTGTAAGAGACAGTTCACCACAGACCCAGACTTCGCACCTTTCACTTACAACCAGACGAAGCACATCATCAGCAACTCAAGCACTCATCTGCCTGTGGACCAAACAACATAAGCAACATACACCTTAAACACCTTGGACCACAAGCCATACAAGCACTCACCAACATATCAAACTACAGCTACTCACACAACATAATACCCAACATCTGGAAGCATGGCATAATCATCACTATCCCCAAACCCAACAAAGACCCCAAGTTAACTTCCTCACACCGCCCCATCTCACTCCTCTGCATCCCCTCCAAAGTCACTGAACGATGGTACTACAACTAGTTATACTTCACACCCCGCCCTAGCCCCATCACAACATGGTTTTAGGCCACTACAGTCCACAAACACTCTTCTTACAGACCTTACACAGAGAGTTTTTGATGGCATGAATTCAGCTAGGCCACCACACAGAACACTCCTTGTCACACTAGACATTAGTAAAGCTTTTGATTCCATCCCCCGCCATAACCTCACAAACAAAATATTCAACACAAACATGCACAATAACACAAAAAGATGGCTGGCAAACTACTTAGAAGGCAGATGTGCACATGTAACATTTGCCAGTCAGTCTTCAAATATCAGAAACTTCACAAATGGCTTCCCCCAAGGATCTGTTTTGTTTCCTACACTCTTTAACCTATACATGCATGACATATCCATACCCCACACACCAGATACATATAGCTTCCTATGCAGACAACATAACACTTACATGTACACACCAAAATGCAAACACAGCTGCACATATCCTCCAACCTTACCTCAACACACTACACAAATGGTTCACCACAAACAGGCTCAAAACAGACCCAGCCAAATCTACAGTGACCCTTCTCACAAACTGGACAGCAGAACACAGTCACATTCCACACCTCACCATAAACAACACTCCCCTGCCACACAGACACACACCCAAAATCCTTGGTGTAACATACAATACATCAATGTCATTCAAACAACACATCACAATAATCAGAAATAAATTAACACCTAGACTCAATACCTTGTGGTCACCTGCCCATACAACATTTGGACACAACAAAGAAACCACCACCACAGTATACAAACAATATATACATTCAGTGATGAATTATGCAAGCCCTGCTTGGGCTCCTAACCTTACTAAAACACACTATAACACTCTTCTGACCATTCAAAACAAGGCCCTAAAAATAATCACAGGCTGCACAGCTACCACACCTACAGATCACCTACACCAAGAAACCAAAGTCCTCAAAGTAAAAGATCATCTAGACATGAGAAGCACCCAAATTCCCGCTGCAGCCTCCACAAACCCACAACATCCACTACACTACATGACAGCACATCCACACACACCAGGGAACATCAAAACAACACCCAGTACACGATATCATACACAAATACTGTACTATCATCTTTCTCTCCCCCGCCAGCCTCAGACCAGCTTCCAGAAGCATATTCATACTCAAATCAGTCGCCGTTCCATTCAGTCACTTAAAGACAACACAGCTGCATGCAAGGCCTCCCGATATCCATCCTTCTGAATCTTATCTCCCTCTTGAGGACAAGGTCCACCTGGCCAGGCTGAGGTGTGGGCATCATCCAGCCCTCTTAAGTTATCAGAAGAGGCTGGATGACTCCATCACTGACACCTGTCTAGGATGTAACACAGCACCCCATACAATTAAGCACATCATGGAAGACTGCAATGCACACAATCACCTATGCCAACAACACAACATACACTCCTTGAGAGCTCTGTGGGAAAGCCCGGTCTCGGCCATGGCCTTCCTTAGGGACTCGGGGCTGTTCGGCCAGCCTGCCTAGGGAACAACTACTACTACTACAGTACTTCATTAATTTTCAGTACACAGTATTTTGGCAAAATTCATTACAAAAAAATTAACATTTCTTTATGCTTCCCAACATTATACCATATTGCAAAAATTTATAAATTTGGATTTCCTAGTCAACTTGATATTAATTACACCACCATCAAAACAGTGCAGTGCTGCATCCCCCAAATAACTTAAATGTGATATGCAAGTGATCATACAGACCTTAATGGTCGCCAGCTAAAATTTGTTGACAGCCATGTTTATCTGGAATACAGTGCTTTGTGATAAGTTAGATGACAAGGATATACTTAAACAGTTTAGCAAATTTAATGAAGTGGACAACAGTGTCATCAAAAATTAACTTTCTGTACCAAGAAAATTAAACTAGAATTACTGAACAGTACCTAGCAGCTACTGTTACTTTTTGCACTGTAACTGTCATCGAACAACAGAGTAGCTACCTTAAGCTTAAGAGTATGATAAAATATAAAAAAGACTATTGGGTGTACACAGACTGGTGGGTTTGTCATGGGCCTCCATCACATACAAGAAATGTGTACTGAGATTAGGTGGAACTGTTAGCCTTAAAACAATGGTAGGACAGTCCAGCGATACTTTGCCACTGTCACCTCCATCAGGCAGAGCATTGCCAATGAGCTCAATCCTATGCAAAAAAGAAATAGAAAAAAAAAGTGCCTGCAACTGTTGTATATACTGATGTAATTTATTTTCCATGTCTGATGCACACATCTATGTAACAGCTGTGGTGCTTTAGACAGTATAATTTTTACTTAAGTTTCTACTTTGTACAGTATATAAACATCTTCTGGTGCTCCCTGTCTAAAATACTGTGCTGCATGTCTAATGGCAAAATAGTAATAATAATCATTACAAGTACTGTATTACTTATATAAGTACTACTTCAGTGGATTTCAACAGAGTTCAGACAATCACAGTGCATTTCATTACACTACACACCATTACACTGCACTTTAACATAACCCCACACTACACAACAATACACCATTACAGAATGTTCCTGCACCAAGCCATGTGGAAGAACCCAGCTCTGATCATTGCAAGGTGCTGTCTGCCTGCTTGTGGTTGATGGGTCTGTTTGGACAGACAGACCAGGGCAGAGCAACAATAACAGAATAGAATGCCTTGGTTTAATATCGCCTTGGGATGGACATTTAATGAAAATAGTACTGTAATATGTTCATTCATACATTCCCAAATACTGTACTTGCACACTGTTGCATCCACTACTGAAAAACAGAGTTTTATACACACACAATACCATTCCAACAAAACAAATATTCACATGCACTTCTTACTCTACACTCCCACACTTGTACCTGTAGCACACTATGAGGTAGGTCACATCTTGAGTTAAAGTAGTGTATATATACTGTATGTCAGACATGGGAAGAGCAACCAGTATAGTTCATTCATCCACAGAACACTTCACACCATTCCTGTTTGCTTCACACCACCACATCTGATTTCACACCACTGCATCACTATCAAACTTCACACTACAATGCCACATCAAAAATACTTTATGGGATTTTATCACCACTCACTACAATTTGCAGCATTTTAACACTTCACACCTCTCATCATATTTCACATCACTCACTACAACACAGCATTTTATCACTATATACCACTCAACATGTCACACAATGCCATCACACCTTCCCAACACTTATTACACTTTGCAGAGCTTTATCGCACTACATTCATACCCAGAATAGCTGTTACAATAGTGAGGCAGGGTAACCTAAGCCTGGCCCTCTGCCATCTAATATAAATAAACTTCTGGTAGTAGAAGGACGATGGAGCAATGGCTACCACCACGGTACTGCGTAACTGTCTTGACCATTACAGCACACATTTATCCATCTGTGTATGAGTATCTAACTATCTTTCCATCTACACATCCATACATCTATCCATTCACCATCCATCTATCCATTTATACACCCAGCTACATCTATCCATTCACCATCCATCCATCCATTTATACACCCAGCTATCTATTTACACAAACACATCCACTCATGTCATCCATCTATTACCCATTAATCTATATACCTATCCATTCAGTCAATGGCAGTCTATTTATCTATCTACTGTATAGGTCAATCTATCTATTCATATTCAGTACTGACCTGAAGGAGTTTTCTCTAGAGTCAGCGAAGGAGTCTGTGGAATAATAGTTACATGCGTCCCTAATATCGCCACCATTACATGAACGGAGCATCCCTGCCTTGGTCTTGGCGAACAGGCTGTGGGGGATCCAAGAGGGAGGTCAGGGGAAGTTGGAAGAGGTGGGATGTGGGGGTGTGGTGGGTAGGGGACATGCATAACCCTTTAAGGATATGGGAAATCTTAACCCTCTGATGACAATGATGACAAATGTTAAATACAGTCTATCCTCGTCTAACACGGTTTTCCCTAGCATGAAAATGGTCTAATATGGTACAATTTTCCGGAAGCAATATCGCTTCTAACACAGCCACTGATGAAGCTAACATGGGTTTTTGAACCGGGCGGGCGGTGATGAGATGAATCATAGGAGTGTTGCCTTGCCAACAGGCGTCACCTACCTCCCAGCCAATCATACTTTAGCATTCTTGCTTTTGAACTACCCAGCCAATCAGGACACTCCCTGCTCCCACCTGACCTCCCCACTCTGCCTGCTCCCTCCAACATAGTGTGTCTCCTCTTATCCTCCCATAAGGTAACTAAAATGTGGCTTTTAACTGTAATAATACTCTTTTATAATTTTTTGAACCATATTGATGCTTTCTAGGAGGCTGAAATTGGAAGGTATAAAAAATTTTTTCACCACATGGGGAAGAAAAGTGGACTTCGGAAAGGAGCGTGGAAGGAAATAGGGGGTTTCAAGAGTCCCTGTAACACAAAATTTCTCTTACACGGTAGGCGTGTGGAAGCAATTAACCATGTTAGACGAGGACAGACAGTACCAGACTGGTAATCCAGTGGCTATCCTTCTATCAGGATCTTAGTTTTTTCACTATAATAATAATTTAGTTTACTCCTGCTATTTCTACATTACTTTCAACTTCAAAAGCACCTCTTGCACTTAAGGGAAGGTTACTTCTAACCCTTCCAGCTAAATACAACTGTCTGACAGAAGGAAGAATTTACCAAAATGTCATGATATTGAAGGTGTTAACCTTCTGACAAGAATGGTTGAAACTTCATTCTGCTGTGGATAATCTTTGCCTATTTATTCTACTTCTCAAGTAATCCTCTAATGAAAGAAAATTATGACTACATGGTATATTAATCGGGACAACTTTAATTCCACATTAAAACTGGCTTTGTCTAACTGTTAATTACTTTATACTTACTACCCTCACTTAATTTTACTATTTTATACTTACTACCCACATTCAATTTTACTTTAGTTAGCAGTAGGTTTTCATCCTCTAAGGGTTAACCCCCTACCACAGCCACCCCTGCTACAGCTACTACTGCTGTACTGCTAAAAACTTATCTTTTCTGTTGCTAAACTGCAGGAAGAAATTACAGCTTATTAGATTTTAAGGTAAATGATAATATTGACCAATTACTTCTATACAGTAATTAATTGTACCTTAATAACCTCAAGTGAAGGATTACATTTAGGTCTGAAGATGCCATTAATATTTACCTGTTACTAATGAGCTGTGAAAAATATTTAAGGTTGTTCCACAAAAATGGAACTTTAACACTAAATTCCCTTTCTTTTTAAATGAGCAGTTATTACAAGGAACTTGACTCTTACCTTAACAATATATTACATTACATTATACATATGCCAAAAAATACATATACAGTACAGCAATTTCACAAGCCACGAAACAATATCCATAGAAAAAAAAAAAAACTTCTGAAGAAATGACTGAAAAAGCACTATAGGTATCTACCTTCAATAAGCGAATAAAATGGTAAACTGTATGTGGACTAGCTAAGCAGAAAAAAAAAAAAAAAGTTCTATGACTCAAGTAGTGTTAAATGATAGGATGGAGCTATATATTTTTCCAACAACCTAGAATTTTTCAAAAATCATCTTATAAAAAGAATACAATTATATTTTAGTTTTTACAAAATGTCTTTCACTGCTCACCACCTATGAGCAGTAACTGATGCATTCTCTTATTTATGAAAGATTTTTAGAGGGTAAACTGAATTAACTGGCATTCTTTTATTAGGCATGGTAATTTATTTAGTTTGGTAGAGATGGTTGGGTTTCCTATGCCTAACCCCATCACTAAGATGATGTCTTTTTACTTTAATCGCAGTCCAGTTTTTTATCAACCAAGGGATCTCTACTACCAAAGGGGTTAATTAAGGATGTCTCCAACCCCTCCTGTTTCAATGTCCCATCAAAGCTAACTAAAATCATCTGGCTCTTAACAAAGCAAAAAGGATGTCACTGGATGGACAGGGTTAGGCCACGCAGTCAGGTAAAGTCAGGTCAGGTCATGCTGCTCTCACAACCAGCATGTCACACGTCAAACAGATATAAGGGCATAACAGTATCAGGTATAAGTGGGGCCAGGTGAATGGTCAAAGAAATATGAGATAGTAAGTATTAGGTTGTTGGTCTGAAACTATAAGGGCAGAAGATCAGGTCCAATGAGAAGTATCTTGTCAGCGTAATATGGAATCATACGTCAGGAACTTTATAGTCAGAGACACAAAAGCTCAAGAAAATCAAGTCAAGGATAAACCATGTAACAAGTCCAAGGAATATCTGGTCACAAGTCCAAGGAATATTAAAGTAAGTGATCAAAACAAATATCTGGTTAAAGGCTGAAGTACTATCAGGCTAAAGGTCAAAGTAATATCCGGTGACAGATCAAAGTAATATCAGGTCATACGTCAAAGCAATTTCAGGTCAGAAATACAGCACAAGGGCTCAAGAACATCAGCTTAAAAGTCTGATGAATATCAGGTCAAAAGTTGAAGGAATATCAGACCACAGGTCAAAAACAAACCAGGTCAAGGGCATACCAGTGGGAGGAATGAGTTAAAAAAATATCAGGCCTGCACCAATACAATACTGTATCATGGTAAAGATCAAAAAAATATTCAGCTCAAAATATCGTCAGGATAAATATGTCAAAGAGATATAAGATGACAAGAATATGAGTTTCCAGAAATGTTAGGTCACAGGTCAAACCTCATATGAGTCTGTGCAAACCATTTTAACTGTGTTTACATTTGACAACAGTGTTTAAAGCCATCACTGCATATAATTACCTGGTGAACAAAGTTACTGTTATAACCCCTCTTTGTGAAATGGACAGGGGTGTTACTTTTGGGCTTGTGGGTCTGTCTCTCCATTTGTCTGTTAGCAATTTCCTGGATAATGTAATGAATGGACTTTGTCCAAAACTCCCAGAAGAATTAAAAAAAAAATTATAGTCTGTAGATGACATAAACAGATTGTGGGCAGTGTAGGAAGAAGATAGTGGTGGTAGGGGGAAGGGGAATCAACAAGTGCTCACGTGACTGGTAGTGCAGTGTGAACTGGTTCCAATCCATGCAGAAGGGGGGGGGGAGGTTAGTCGTGCTTAGTGCGTATGAATTGTAAATGGAGAATCTTCACCATAAAAAGGATTGCACAATGGAAAGATAATCTGCTTCTATTGATATGACAGTGGTTCTTAACCTGGTGTGTTGGCACTCCCCCTGGAAGTAATTTATTATTTCTCGGGGTGTAAAATATGCTGATTGGTTCAATCAAAGTTGCTAAAATCGTAATCTTTTCATATCTGGTGGTGTCCTGGTTACTAGTGTTGTTGGCAGTATTCTTACTTCTATGCTTATTCATAAGTTATCACTATCTCTTACTGGTGTAGGAATGTATCCTTACTTCAGAAGGTACTCATGTACAGTATCAGACACTGTCCCAGGGTAAGGGTGGGGGTTAAAGTATTAACCCCCATAAGTCTTTACTGCAACCTACTTACCCACCATGTTTCAAAACTGAGTGCAAGTCAACAGTCTTTATGGTGTGTGTGTGTGTGTTTGCATGCATGTGTGTGTGTATGTGTATTTACCTAGCTGCCTAGTTGTGATATAGAGGAAATGAGCTATGTTTGTGGGGCCCCGTCTCTGTTTCTCGTTAAGTCAAATTTTGCTTTGAACTTGTTTAAGTTTTAAGACTGGACACTCTCTCTGTCCAGGCTATTCCACAGGTCTAAGAATCTATACTGAAAACTATATTTCTTGACATCTTTCAAGCAACTTGGGTTTTATAGCGTCATTCCATGCCCTCTTGTTACTCTCCCATTCCATAACAAACAAATCTTCTCTGCCAATTTTTTTCTACTCCCATCCTGGCCTTGAACACTGCAATCATGTCGTCCCTCCTTCTCTCTCTCCTTTCTTCTAAGGAAGGCAGGTCTAGTTTCTCCAGCCTTTCCCTAAACAACAGATCTGCCAGGCTTGGGACTCTTGGTTGCTGTTCTTTGTATTCTCTCATCTTGTGTAATCTTCCTTTTATGTGGGGACCACACTACTGCCGCATATTCCTACCTGGGGAGGCTCAAGCCCACTATCAAATTTCTCATCATCTCCTCATCCATATAATGAAATGCTGCTCTTATGTTAGTCAAGAGGTTAGACATTGCTCTAACTATCTTGTTAATGTGCTTTTCAGGTGACATATTATCCTGGACCAGCACTCCCAAGT
>JAGKTI010002409.1:55553-67571 GCA_018397915.1 Birgus latro
TGTTAAGCACAATGTGAGGTACCACTAGTATGTGGTTTTTGAGTGCATCTTGGTATGTTGCAAACTCAAAGGTACTGAAGGTCAATGAATAGCATATATTTTGTAGTAATCGTAAGAGATGAACACACACATACACACATAAACACACACACACACACACACACACACACACACACAAAACAGTGTGTATCTGCATTACTGTGTGAACAAAAAAAGCAAGGGAAAGCAGTTTCGTTCGTTTCGTTTCGTTTTTGAAGGCTCCAACATGCTTGCATGCGTCGGCCTTGGTCACCTAATAAAATTAATAAAACTTATCTGAGACAGAAAACACACACATGGATTTGTCTACAACATGGTTACCATGCATCTTATGTGTTGGAGTGATAAAACAAAATTAACCAAGTCAAAGGAAGCAGCTTAGAAATGGATAATAATGAATAAGAAACTGCTTTACTAAAACAATGTAAAAAGATAACACACACAACAAAGGACAGTGATGAAAGTGATGGATTTAAAAGTAGTTGTGGGTGGTGTAATGGTTACATTATATTCTTATTCAACACATATATATATATAGTATATGCGCATGCACACACATACACAGATGCAAACACACACACACAATTATGAGATTTGTGTTTTCCCATGTTTATGTACACTTATATCCCATAATTTCAATACATTCTCTACCTACCCCTGGTGAGAGGGAAGCCGTGGCCAGGGCAGAGTATTACGACAAATGAAAACTAGTTGTTCTGTATTCAGTATGGAAGTATGAAGTTTTACTAGACTCCATGAAATCTTTGCAATGAGGCTGTTATCTGTGCAGTATGGACAAGCTTCAAGCCACATCCAACAGGGCTTTGTTTGATGTGAAACCCTGGCTACTATTTCCTTTCAACCAAGGAAAGGGGTAGGAGCTGAGTAAGAGCTATGGTCCACAGATATAATTTATGTTAAGATGAGGTATTGCTGTATTTCTTATGTCTTTACATTTTGGAGACTAAGTGATGTGTGACAGTGTTACATAAAGGAGAGGCTTAACATTACATATAAATAACAACACAGTCATTGTACACTTGTGTGAAGTTACTGAGTGTCTGTTACATTGCTAAATGGAGACTATGTTTGTTGTATATTTTTCTATAATTTGAGAACTGATTATAGTGGATGTGCTGATTCATTTAATCTACAGCTACATCTGTAATATCATTGGTTTGTAAAAGCTATTTGCTCTTATGATTAGAATGATCTTAACTGTAAAAAAAGATCTCTGGATATATTACTTCAACACTCCAAATACCTCTTGTCTATATGGCTAACTTAATGTAATGAACAATACAGTACTACGTACATCAATGCAAAATGTGTAAATATCTCAACGGGCTTAATACTGCAAGGGACATTATACATATATGGTTAAGTTACTTCAAATTTATACAAATAAATGAGTTTACTCAACACTGTAAAAACCTATATACTTGGTTATGCTAATTCAGTGGGACAAATATACATTTCATTTGACGTTGCAAATCTCTATCTCTACACTGGTTAAAAACGCTGCTTCTATTTGTGTGGGATAAACAGATGGACAGAGGGAGAAGAACGGCACAGGCAGAAGTCAGAGGTACAGGGAAGAGGGAGTCTGGCCAAGCAACATAGGCATGGAGGTTTGTATGGTAGAATATCCCTGCTGCCTCTCCAAAGAACTTCCATAATGTGAGGAAGTAACTGTGGCAGCAAACATCTGTCTGAACAGAGTTACATCACAGTTACATTGTTTCACGGTTTGGTTAGGCTTGTTAGGCTTGGTATGAGTGGCCTCCTTGCTTTACATATTGGAGATCCATGGATATAACACTATGTCCATCAATCTTAAAAATGAGAAGGTACTCAAACCCAACCTAATGGACCACCTAGCTATAAAGCAATGTAACCATATCCTATTAAACACCATATTAACATACTGTCACTTATTTCCCAACATTATTGATGGTCGGTGGATTCTGATTTTCAATGGTGTAGAGGTGGCAGCGCTATATTTCCTTAAATTTGGGAAGTGCTGTGGTACAGAGAAAACAAGCTGCTTCAGGTTGAGAGAGCTTTTTAACACAGCCACTACAAACAATTTTAGTCTATTATTGCTACCACCAATTCATTTTATTCAGCTTAGGATGACCTTGTACTGAAGGCATTAATGATGGCTATATTTAAAAAATCCTCTCCTAAGGTTAACAGAACAATCTGAAGATGGCAAGAACATCATTCCATTTTACGGGGTTAGCAACATTCTCGGATGTAATAAGCTTTAAACTGGGAAACTGGCAACAGCAGTGGTACTGTACAATATGTACCGATAACACTAGACAACAGGACACTGATATAAACAATGTTAATGATTTAAAAAAATAAATGGCTATTCACGATGCAACCCATATCCAAAAATGTTATTCTGATTTCAAGTATAAGACCTGGACCCAGAAGATCATATATACAATAAAAAAATTTCAGTGTAGGAGAGGATGAGGAGTCACCTTAATTTTCAAAAGTTAAAGGAAAAACAAAGTGGATGAGCATGAGGAATTCTGTGGTGGAAGCAAATTGGCCATAAATGCAAACTGCATGAGCATACGGAATTCTGTGGTGGTAGCATATTGGCAATATATGCCATTCTGGGCCCTTAATTATTTATCCTGTTTTTGCCTTACACATTGAAATCTGCAAAATAATTTGGGGTAGTAACAGAACCAGCAGCCTAACATTATAAACATTCTTGTGTGCAGTAACAACACACCAGTACTGCAAGATAAAACTCTACAGAATTAATCTCTATAATGCCCAAACAAATTCAGAAATTAATTCATAACTAATAAAACCTCAACCCTTCACATCTGAAAACTGAATAAAGCTACGCGACCTCACGTCTAACATCTATGACTGAACGCTTTCCCTCTTGTCTCCTTTCCTCCTGTCTCCAGCTAGCTACAACTCTCTTCATCTGTATTTCATCCTCCCCCCAACATGTCTCTAGTATTCTCTCTCCACCTTTCATGCTGTTTCCAACCTAAACTAACACTGAACCTCTCCACTCTTCCTCCTAACTGCAACATAACTAAAATTTCACCTTTACACACTTCCTTCTAGTTTCAGCATAACTAACATTGCTGTTCTCCATCCTTCATTAACAATGCACTACTCTATCCTTTCTCAGCATTACTAACAATGCACCTCTCCACACTTCCTCCTAACTCCAGCCTAACTAACAATGCATCTCTCCACCTTTCCATCAACAATTCACCTCTCTATCCTTTCTTCAACATGATTAACAAAGCAATTACAGCATCCATCCACAAACTAACCTCCACTCTTTTCCCCATTCCTCGCTGTCCACCACAAGGAACACCCCTGTAGGGACAATTGCTTGCCTGTGGTTGATGGGTCTGATTGGCCAGACAAACCAGGGCTACTTTACTATTACTACCATTAACCCTTATGCCTAAGTGTATTTGATAACTGTGACTGGTACTAACTGGCAGAGGTGGCAGACTGTTCACTCTGTGAGATCCGAAGTTTATCACACATCATCCACCCAGGCATACATTGATACAGACATGCAAGTAGTCTCTCTCCCTTTCTCATGAAAGCACACAGATTAGCCTACTCAGTAAATTTAAAAAGCCTCCTTTGGCCTACTAGAAACCAGAAACCCTGCCTCTCAATCCCCCAACCCCCACATCACTCCTGGTGCTTCTGCTATTTCACTGCCACTGCTGCCTCACTCTCACTACCTGTTTCAGTCACAGCTACTGTTACACTGTACAGCCACTATTTCACTGCAATGACTGCTATTTTACTGCAATTGCTGTTGCTGTTTTACTGTTCTCTCCTTCACTGTTACTGTTACCTCACTGTAACTGTCACCATATCACTGGTATTTTAATTTCTACCTTTCTCTGCCAACTCCTACATTACAATTTAATTGCAACTCTTGTTACTATAAACTGCTGCCTTTGACAGTTCACTGCTACTATTTATATCATATCATATTCCACTGACACTGATAACTAATTATACTGTTTCTAATTCCCGGTCAAAGGTACTACAGTAGTTTACTTCTTTTCAGAGTCAAAACAATAGTTTCACTACCATTTTATCACTGCTATATTACTATCAAGGCTGACATCTGACTTCTGCCTTTTTCACTACATACACCTGAAACTTTCTACTAAAATCCTTCAAATTAATCTCAAATCAACCCCAACTAATCCCCAATTAACCCTGGAGTACTAAACTTGGGTATAATATACCCGATGCCTATGACGTCATTCGCGTTACACAGTGTTCCTGACCAAGCCAGTGTGCTGGGGCCCTCAGTAGCTTCAGAGTTCCCTGAGTGCTCAAAGATGTAGGTCACATTGCGCTGCTGCTTGGCTGGGAAGTTTCCATAGTGACGACATTCGGGTACAATATACCCGAGTTTAGTGATAACAGATCAGTAACATAATTGTGTATATTTATATTCGAGTTTGGTCGTAATAAACATAAAACGTGACGCCAGAAGTTCCTGATGAGGTCTGGGGAAGTTTGGGGAAATATGGTGGTGATTTTTTTTTTTTGGGTGAATATTTTCCAAACATTTTGTGAAAATTTTACAGTTTTGATCGTTTTTTTTTTTAAAATTCCCTAAAAACCTTAATTTATAGTAATTAAGAGTTACTAACAGTTTAGGTAATATTAAGATGCCTTAAATTTACTGTGTAAAGGGATAGATTTAATAAATTTGCATATTCACTATTTTTTAAAAATTTTCCAAAATTGGGTATAATATACCAATGTTTAGTGATTTTGTTACAAAAAATAGAGTTTAGTATTCCAGGGTTAATATAATCAATATCCCATCCCAGCTGAATACTGGTTATTGAACTTTCCAACTCACAAATATTTTCCTATCTTCTAAGCTCAAATTCTCCAGCAAATCCCCTCCATCCACTCCCCCAAAGCAATCCTTATTCCCAGTCACCATCCTGCTTTCCCATTCCATTCACTATCTCATATAAGTCCCAAATCCCCGCTGGCTGCTTCCTGTTTATCTTCCTAACCAACCAACCTGAAACCCAAATTTTTCTGACAAATTTCTTATAGTCACTCAGCCAAATTAAACCCAATTAATTTCCACTCAATCCCACAACTGCCAATCCCAAATCTCTCAATCTCGACTGACCGGTGCCTGTCCATCTGATACTGTGGGCGGCGCATGACCAGGAGGCGAGGAAGGATGTGAATGAACACCCGTCGCACCCAGGGGGCCATCGAGTGTGTCTGGGGGGACCTGAAGTGCACGTTGAGCACCACCACAGTTACGCAAATGCTGGTGGGAAGAGAGACTGGTTAGGCATATGCTGGTGGGAAGGTCAAGAGTTGGGAAAGTTGGGCAGAGGGTTAGGCATGGGGGTGTCTTGAATGCTGATAAATTCCTTTGAATGAAAAGGATCATTCTGAGAAGCAAAACCACCAGATTGCCATTCCTTGGTCCCAAGCTCTTTCACTGCCCACTTCACCACTTCCTTAGTAACTGTCAGAGGCCTTCTCCAAACTAACAAATTGCAGCTCTCTCTCTCTCCCATCCTATATTTTCTGGCAGCTGTTTGATAATGAATATTGCATTTGTGGTCCCATTGCCTGGCATAAACCCAAACTGCATCTCATCAATATTCATTATTTCTTATCAAGACCCTCCACTGCCTTCATTATCTGGTCCAAAAGTTTTACACCTCATTAACTTCATCTTTGCAGGGCATCATACTTCCCCTTACACAGTGTATATTTACAGTCATGGTTTTTGCACAGTCATCTGGAGCAACACACATATATAACCAATTTAGCAAATCAATACAGTAACTAGCTTTAGGTTGTAGGTGGTGGTGACCATCATCCACTCACTTGATGGAATGCTGCCTACTTCTTCCTTCAACCATATCATTCTTTTCCTGTGTTTACCCTCCTCTCTTCCTATTTCTCCCATCTTTCGTGTAATTTTTCATTCTTCTTCTTTCCTTTTCAGGCTTTACATTGAGTGACAAGCCTAATGGTTTCCTGTGAGCCAGGGAACCATTTACAGTACAATACAATGCTGGATGGTAACCATATAATCAACTCATATGTGTTCCCTACATATCAACAAGTAAGTTGGCGGTGGGTCAGTGCTCTTCACCGTAAAACACCTAACTCAAAGACAAACAACCACCCCTTACAGCATTACTGCATCTGGCTACAGATACACTTGTAAACTGCAGTTTCAAAATAAACTGACTGATACACAAAATATCTGACTGACCATCGACTACTACAGCTGTGTTATTTGCCTCCTACTCACCTTAATGTGTCAAGTATCATGGTGAAGAGCACAAACTTGCCGAGTAATGGGACCACTAAAGATGTGGGTGGAATTATCTCAGCCAGCAGCAGGAAGAACACAGTGAGGGAGAGAAGGATGCTGATGGACAGGCTCACCTGTGGGTGGGGGAAGTTAATCTGTAGACTTAACCTCTCAAATAAGATAGTGTGCTTTTCAGTCTTCTGTCACTTTACACCTCTCTCTACTTAGCCTGCAATAACTATATTCTCTTGGCAGCTACAGCAGTTCATGGAGAGAAAAAAAAAAAAATCTATGATTGAAATGAACTCCTTTAGCCTGGGAATGTCAAGTTTATTTTATGCTTGCTGCCTCTAGATACCTAACTTAACATCTCACAGTGAAAAGGTTTAGAAATGTTCTTTAAATTCCTCCACCGTGAAACTTTTCCTGAAAGCAGAAGGACCAGGCTGAAGCAGTAATACAGTAAAACCTCATTCTAATGGACTTCAGTAGACTGGAATTGGCTTTTATTAAATCTAGGAGCCACCAGACTAAATTCTTATATACTGTACTTGAAAAAGTCTGATATAGCCAGAAGCAGTCTGGACTGCCTGACCATTTCAGCTATGTTCACCACAATCAGATAAATAAAAGACATGTTTATCAGTGTACAGTACAGTATTATTATATATATTATACCAACTGATTATTGTAGTGAATGTATAATACAGTACAGTACTGCAATTGTAGTGAAAACAGTTTGAAAACCATTGGTGCGATTCAGACTACTGCCTGATATATTGGAAAAAGTCCGGGTTATCAGGGGGAAGTACGGATGTTGTTTTTATCAGAATTTCACTTTTGGGGGAATAGCTTGGGCCCCAATTAGTCAGTTGTAGTAAGATTTTACTGTAATGTGTTTTTGACTCCACTGGCCTCCACGGATCAACATCACCCCACATGAACAAGTGGATAGCACTTTCACCAAAAGCTTTAGACAAAAAATGGTAACCAAACAAAGGAGATGCCCATCATACGAGTAAAAATAAGATAATGTGATAAGAACCCGGCCTAAGTACCTTCTCCCCCTGAGTCAGAGGGTGGGAAGAGACAGTTCCTGGGACAAAATTAAAACATAAATAAGAAGTGGCATATTGCAGTAAATCCTCTTGATATGTTGCCCTTTCCTGATTACAGTATATTGCTACTAAATCCTGAGTTACAGATAAAAATTCTATTAAAGCTTCATTGTTACCTGTTAAGCTGAATTACCAGTTTATCCTACTTTATATTACCAACTAACAGAAACAGTACTAACATTTGGAACACCTCTAAGACCTATAAAAACCTCATGCATAATTAAAAAGAATGGAATAAAATAAAGTGAGAGGACACCATGCTTCCTCTTAAAGAATCCCAATATTATGGCTGGCTCTGGCACTGGTGGTGTTTTCCATGGACTGGAAGATAAACCAAATGTCAAAACCAGCTAATCAAAGATCTAGAGTAAGAACTGTAACAATGTGATTCTCAGCTTGGATTTCAACTCAGCCTTGATGCCACACTTTGCTCATGACAGTAGAGCAACTTTTGGTGTCAGTGGTAGTCAACCATTTACTGCCTATAAAAAACAATGGAAAATGAGAGAAAAATGAACAAAACTTAGCCGACTCACCTTCTCCCCTGAGTCAGAAGGGAGGTAGAAGACAAGTACAGTAAGGAATGAGATGCCCATGCAGGGTATGATAAGGTTGACAGTGTAGAAGAGTGTCTTGCGTCTCATGGTGATGTTGAATGTAATGTCCAGGTAAGGCTCATCACAGCAGGTGTAGTACTTCTCATTCCTGGGGGTGAATGAAGTTAGTGATGATAATGGTGATGTGAAAATGGAGGTACAGGGTAGTGGTGCAAATGATGGGAGAGGCATGAAGAAGGGGAGAGATCTGAGGTATGTAATGATGATGGTGATAATGGTGCGAAAGAAATAATGGTGAAGATGGCATAATGAAATGGGGTTGGTAAAGGTGGTAGTGAATAAGGAGTTATATTGGAAAAGTGGTGATGAAAATGGGAAGGAGTGATGCTGGAGAAAAGTTAGTGGTAAGATATCTGGGGTATATGATGTCACATGTATGGTATGGGTGATATGTTGGAGGAAGGGGGCTTGGTGAGAGAGAGATGCATAATTAACTCTTTCCCAGGTAAGATGGCACTTAAGAGACTTTCATTCTGACTAACACATGATTATTTTCTTCAGCTGAGAAAACTCCTAGAAGTCAAAGGATTAAACACTACATCAATAAACCCTTTTGCTGCTGTGGATTCATAGCTGAAATACAGTTACTCCCCAGTATGCAATGGCTATGTGGCCGATCAACCGAATGACTGATGAAAACTTACCCAATTTCAGGTTAACAATAATGAAAATCACTTATACAATTTTTTTGATGGCTGAGAATGATGGTGCCGTGTGGACAAGTGCCACCTGTGCAAGTTATTATGTCTGAGCCAAGATGACCACCCAGTGTTTACATGGGCATCAAAATAATGTTATTGCAAAATAAGTCAAGTGCTCAACAAAGAGTGAAGTAGGCAATAATAGGTGGGGAACATTTATGTGTGAAATACTTAAACTCATGACTTGAAAACACTGCACTGCTCTCCCCCAGCCTAAGAGGGAACCCTTGGTGACTTCTCAAACCAGCCTAGGACATTCTACTGGTCGGTGACAGTAATGTTTTATGCAGTTTTATTATGTGGCCCTTGACCCCCTCCCTATTCTCAATGAACCTATGCTAAATTGACCTCGGAATGTGATCTGTTTTCAGATAAATTGAACTCGGAACGTGATCTGTTTTCAGGTAAATTGACCTCGGAATGTGATCTGTTTTCACTTGACGTACCATAACCCCATCGCATACCAGGGCATGACTGCACAGTAACTGGAGTTCACCCCTGACTTCTACATAAGTCAGACATTAGTAAACGATTATACATTACATGAAACTCTGAAAGATACTGTTTAACTGCTGAGTAATTTACTAGTGGGTGAGTAATAAGCAAGCTATAAAAACCAAATAAAGGGCATCCCTACTGGGTGAATTGCTTCTGGGAAAAAAGAAAAAAGAAAAGGATACAATATGAAGAGTCGGTAGCACCTGATGGCAGGCACTGCGAGGATGTCCCACTCCACTGACTTGTAGAACTCTGCCAGGTCCACCCCGATTTCCACAACAGGGTTCTCCTTCTTTTCATCGATGTGCCTAAGGTCAACCTGGGAAAGCAAAGCAATGTTCTATTAGTGAAAGACTGTCTTGTTTTCTATGCAGCTCTCTTGATTGATCAACTTTTCCTTAGGGATTTACTCGGCACATTAACATACAAGAGTACTGAGATGTAATCGTTCATATGTACCATTCATCAATGCTTCAACATACTTGCATGCGTGGCAAAGGCCGACAGACGCAAGCATGTTGGAGCCTTTATAAAAGATATAAACAACACAAGATCAACCACATCAAACAATTACAAGTTCCATATATGACCACCAAAAATTATTGGTCTGCCTAAACTTTCCCACTCTTAGTTTTATTATTATAACTGAAAGAACAGCAAGAAATTACAGCATATTTCTCAATCCCTTTCCAGCTACACTAGCATGTTCCATAAATGATAAATACAGTATCTGAGGACTGCTTTCACCTTTGCACACTTAGTTGGCCCTACAAGGTTAATTAAGAAATGTATGTTCCACATCCCATTTCCCATCTAAACAGTCTGCCTCACCTGGAAGCCATCATAGGTCCATGAGCCAAACTTCATGACACAGGTCTGCTCATCGAAAGGGAAGAACTCAACGTCAATCTCACATGATGACTTGTAGATGGCGGGTGGCTTCCATTCCACCAATCCATCATGGTGAAGGGTCGCTTTGGTGGATAGCGTCACCTCAAAATTACCATCAGCACTGCAGTAGACGAGGTGGGCATTTTTATGACAGATTACACTAACATGTACAGTACATTAAGAATGGTCTAAAAATAATGGGGTTGTCATTTGTGCAGTTGGTAATGAAATGTGGTTTCATCATGCGGGCCAGGCTGATGCAGGTTCAAGTCCCCCTGCATACTGTTCAGGGATTTTTCAATGTGTTCCTCTCACATTCCCACCTTTGCTGCTCTCTGTCTCTTCATAAGTCTCCCTATTTGGCCCCACTGATTATGTTCTGAATAATGGGGTCCTTGGGGGTAGTAATAGGGCAGTTAGTTTGGAGAGGAAAATAAATGCTCTTAATGATCACTGGCACAAGTTTAATGGAGAAAATATCCATGCAACAAGATACAAACAGCTGAAGGAGTAACAAAATGGGACAAAATGACAATACTGTACTGAAAATCAATTGCATAAGTCATCTGTTTTCACATTTTAATGTAATCACATACAGACCAATGCCTATTTGATTTCCACTACTACCTATAATGCCGGTCTGCCAGTTCCCATAACTTACACTGCCTGTTCTATGGGGGGGGGGGGGGGGGGGGGAATTGCAACATATCCTAAGGTCACAAATTTACTACCATACTCTAGCTTTCTGCCTGGATGCACTTGACAATACAGTATATGGTGCTCTACGACTGATGATATCAAACAATGCTGCAGCATCTCATGACCTAGCCTCCTTGGCTTGAATATACTTCTTTTTAAAGTCTATGTGATAAAGGGGTACAATATTATCTAACAGTAGCTAGTTGATTACTGCCATTATTAAGCCATAACTGCATATATAGTACAAATGTAAGTTAGCCTATGTAATGAGTAAGACAACACTGGAGGAAATAACTTTAAGGCTAATAAAATGAGTCAAAATCAGGTTTATCGAGTCTAGCCAAAGATATGACTGCCAACGCTTCGTAATAATCTCTGGAATAACCTCAACCTTCTATAAAAAAAAAAAAATAAAAAAAAAAAGATACTGGTGCATTTCCTGACATCAGACATGAACACTGCTGCTGAAACAGTAACATTTAGCAAATATTATGCCATAACATTTAATAGTTTTTATCCAATATTTTCCAAAACTGATGGAAGGGTTGATGATCATCCAATGAAGAAACCATTTTTTTTCTTTTTGGACAGGTCAAAGGTCAAGGCCACAAAGCTAATTTAAAGTTTCCGTTGACCTTCCCCTGTGACCCTCACCTTTGACCTCTCGCTCTAAAAAAAAAAAAAAAAAAACTGCATTGCATTACTTTCAACTCTCCCACGAAATTTGGTTAAAATCGGATCAAAACTGTTTGAGATATTCTGTCCTCATGACCGAAGTACAGTATTCTCACGTCCCGAACTATTCTCACGGTCATGAGAGTGAGATAACACATATTGTGTCTGATTTTAACCAAACTTGGTGGATGGGTTGAGGGTCACACAATGAGGAAACCTTTCATTTTTTCAGAATAATAGGACAAAGGTCAAGGTAACAGGACAAGGTCAGAGTTCAGCTGACTTATTCTGTCTCCTTGATCTGACCTATCATTTGAAAAGATAGGTTTCCACCCTTCCACCAAGACTGGCTAAAGCCGACCACTCAGGATTATTGCAAATTATGTGTATGTGTATCTCTCTCTCTCTCTCTCTCTCTCTCTCTCTCTCTCTCTCTCTCTCTC
>JAGKTI010002410.1:2300-22413 GCA_018397915.1 Birgus latro
TATGCAGTGTATGTTTATACTGGTATGTGCATACGGTATCAGGGAAAGGTGCTGTGGAGAGAATGTAGAACCATAGTACTATATTGTCTTATTTTGCTAGTGAGCTTAGGGAGGTATTATATAAAAAAATCATTTTTTTGTTTTTTCAATATGATTTATTAATTTTTATTTAATTTTATATATTTTTTTAACTGGAAGCATTAGATACATCCTTCATTCATCCCTTCATTATTTTTCCAGAGTTAACTAAAACTGGGTGGAAATAATAAGATTAAAATAATACAGTACATCATTGGACTGTTGGGGTTAAGATGAAGGAAGTACACTACACTGCACACTCACTTCACTTATACACAAGTGTCACCACATCCCTCCATTCCTCCTCCTGCAGTAACTAATCAGCCAGAAGTCACTCAGTCTAAGGAGTCCTTGTTATACAGTTGCTCTCTTACTTACAGGCTTACTTGATACGGAGAGTTGATGCATAAGTCAAAAATTGTTTGGCTCTTTTGCTCTAACTGGACCTAAAATTGCCATCTCTCCACTGCTGAGTTGTAACAACATATTAGCTCTGAATATGATGCTAGTCACAAAGAAGTGTTGTGGAAAGGATGTACAGCCATAGTATTGACATTTTTTGCCACTCTATTGAAATAAGCTGCAAAAGGATGAAAATTTGGGCCAAGGTAAGGTGAAAAAATAAAATATAGGACTTGAGGCTAGATGTGTACATTATAAAACTATGATGAAAGTACAGTATGTTCACTGGTAGAAACTGAAATACGGTTGTTGTACCAGTTGATTCAAATCAGTTTTTATGTCTGTTTGAGGAGGTTTAATTCTTTGAACTGCTGAACAGTACTGTACAGATTTTACGAAAATATAACTCGTAAACGTTTCTCATAAAAGTTTGTGACTCCAGGCATAACTCGAAAGCCAGTAAATAGAGTAGCAACTGCATATTGTTGATGTTTTCCATAATATTAATACTTTTTTCCATACAGTTGATATAATAAATTAAGAAATCTGTTAGTTAAGCTTTATATGTAGCAGTGCAACTTTATTGCCCATTTTTATTTGTGAAATACTGTGGACTTAAAAACAAAAATTAATGTAAAAAAAGGGCATATGACAAGGACTTCTGTACTTGTGTGTTGTGACTGTGACGGTCTGTCTTTTGTACGTATGCAATGATATGTTTATATTTCAGTTGTATACCATTTTGTGTAATTTTTGTGTGGCACAGTACTTTCTTCAGTTTTGAATGTTTTATTGATGTACTGAAGATGAGGAGATCAGAAGATGCATCACCATGTTCAGTCTTGCTTGTTACATGATGCTTAGTTCACTGAATGGCCAGAGACAAAAGTTTGCCCACTGTTTCTCTGCATCAGCTTGACATATAGGGCATGTTTTACTTTTATCCCTGACACATCATATCAGAGAGAATCATCAGTGGGCACAGAAATGTACAAAGCCTCCCCCAGTATAGGAATATTAGCCAGCAGAGGAGTTTAGAAGAGGTGAAGTACATCAAGACTTTTGCCCCCAGCTTTATATGACAATCTGCATTCTACACCAGGTTCATTTATTCTATCCATCCATTCATCATACAATCCTACATTGCACCATGAGGAGCATAGGAGCCTGGGGCTAGGCAAGTTGATCCTGACATTTAAAAAGACTTAACCAAAGTGTGCAAATGATCAATAAAATCTCACCAATTATGTTGTTTTTAATAATGCTAAATACTGCAGGTACAGTTCTGTGTAGTATCCATATTGCTTAAAAGTGTGACTGAGTTTTAACCAAGCTTATATTACAGATTGTATGCTGGTACTGTACTGCAGTATATGATACCGTGCAAGTGTTAGGGAATGTAACCGAAGTTGACATAAATCATTTTAAGTGTCAAAAATTTTTGTCTTATGATTAGATCCTTTAAAATTAGTAAACAGTAATGAAAATATAGCTGCTTAATAAAGATTCTTCAAATACCCAAACACTTATGGATGTTGTTTTATGGGACATACAATACTGGATAAAAGGCGAAAGGTGCAAAGTCTGCCCCACCCTTACTCTACAGCAGGTTATTTCCATACAGATTGAGCTGTTGATAGTTGGCACATCAGTCTCTGTATAGACTGGGAAACTACCTTACGTCATTTTTTATTTAATTTATTTTTATGAAATGTTTACCCCTTCGTGGTGTAGATTATTTGGATTTCATTTATTTTTATGAAATGTTTACCCCTTCGTGGTGTACATTATTTGGAAAATAACATAAATCTTAATGAAATAATTCTGGCATTTGTTACATTACTGAAGCTTGATAATGACAGGGTTTGTTTTGGTGTTCGGTGGTTTCTGAGGATAATTTGTTCAACACGATTTCCAGAGCAGTATGTTCTCCTCAGAATGATAAAATATTAATGTAAGAATTAATTCAGTTTTGAAGATGTCCTTTTATCACTGTCTGTACTAGTATTATAATAGGATCTGCCACATGCAACCTTGGGATCTTCCGCACACTCATGGTGTAATGGATGGTATGATGGGAGTGAAACTGACACATGAACTACAGTGCATGAGCTACAGAGTGGTCACAGTGTCCCACTACTCCTACAGAATATATTTTTACTGAAAATTTGTACTATTATGAAATGCACATAGTTGCAGCAATTGGAAATAGGGAAGTGAATATGAAAATAAAAGAGTTGCTGCTTGACAGTATTGTGCTCCCCACTCTAAATGTATGGAAGCAAAGCTTGGACTGTGTTAGAAGGACACAAGTCTAAGAGTGAGAGCAGTGGACATGAGTTATTTGAGAGGAGCATGTGGAGTTACATGGAAAAACTGACTGACAAATGATGAATCAAAGGAGTGTTGTGGTGTGGCTGCGGATGTGATAGAATGCATTAGGAGATATACATTTAGGTGGTTTGGCCATGTGGGGAGGATGGAGAGTGAAAGACCAGCTTGGAGAGTGTATGTTTGTTGGGTGAAGGGGGAGAGAGGAATTGTGAGATTGAGGATGAGATGCAGGGTTGGAGTGGGGAGGTATATGAGAGAGGGAGGTGTAAGTTGGGGGGAGGGCAACGAAATGGTAATGGACGGGGTGACATGGAGGCGATTTGTTTGTGGCCACCCCTTGCAGGATTAAGGCGTCTGGCTATTGATAGTTAGATAGACAGATAGATATACTTGCACACGCACATACAAAATAACATTAGTCTGAGATAAACAGTAGATAAATGGTTAAATAGTCTTTCACTTTTGTAACAGAATAGTTCACTTTGAGTAATGGATCTTTGTGATCACCCAGTAGAGTATCACAGGTGGAAGTTGATCACAGCACCAGTCAGTGGAAAGGAAGGAAGCTGGAGATGCTTCAAAATGAATACTGTACAATAGGCCCTTGTTTTATGACTGACCATTAAATTGCTGATTGACCATTATACTATCATTTGTGTATACAGTTATAACATTTTAGCACCATTTTTCCTTTTATATATTTTTTTCGCTGATGATATTGTGGTGATGGATGATTTCTCATTATACAATCTTTTTGTCACATATAGGATTGTGGCTATGCTGAGTTTGTTATATGATTAATCATTATGTGATTTGTTTTCAATAACATATCCCAATTGTCGAACAAGGGTGTGGTGTACAGTATACATTTGTTTTTGTTATGGTGCATCGCTCTTCTGGGCATGGACTCAGGGGACTCTTGGAAGCTTGCCACTTCAGCCACTCCTAGGGATCATTTGTTGAGTTTCCGGTAAAGGATTGTATGTGTTGTAAAAGTAAAGTGCATTTGATGTATAACTACTCTGTAGTATGAATTGTTTGTAGGTTTCATTGTGTATTAGTACTGAAACATGGAAGGTTAGTGACCATAGTCTAATACATACTATAAGTTCTTTACTGTAGTACAAAAATAAGGACCTAGAGCAGTTTGTACAGCATCCTACCTGTACTGCCATAGAGAGAGTTCCATTATACTTGACCTTTTCCTTACAGCTAATACTTCTGCTAATGCTGTTAATCTTTTCTCTCCTTTGGGCTCCTCTGATCACAGCCTTATCACCTTAAGCTGTCTTATCACTCCAGTAAGGCCTGTGGACCCTCCCAAGAAGTGGTAGCTGTGGCACTTATGAGCTGCTGATTAAGAAGTCCCCAGGCTGTATTTCATTGATTTTCCCATGAATGAATATTGCTTCCATGGCCAAGAGCCATCTGATTGTGCCTTGCGCATTACAAGGGTTATTCTTTCTGGCATGGAAACATTCATTCATTTCTCTTATTCTGTGACAAATGCAAAAAAAAAACTTGGCTTAACCCCTTAACCGCAGGTCGTCGCTCTCGTGACGGTCGGGCACAATGGATCAAACCGCGGGGCGTTGCTTTGGTGATTCTGTGTTGTTTTGAATTTGCCCGGGCTTTCAAGTGGTGACTTATATCATCTATCAGTACTGCCAGTGTCCAACAATAGTCAGAGCTGCTAATGTCATCAGTACTCCCATCCATTGTTGACAATTTAGCCATTTTCCCCCATTCTAGACTCCCCTCCCTACCTCCCCTCCATTACCCTCTGGTGTCGTCTGCTCAGCCACTTTCCGCTACGCAAATCTTCCCCGAATTTTTCCGCTGATTTCATCCATTGAAATGAGCCCTATGCCCTATTCTTATACAGTATAATATATATATAAAAATAAGGTAATTGATAGTGCCATACACCTGGAATTAGCTAATTATCACTTGGCAGCATACAACCTGCACTCGTTCGCTAATTTCCCCTGCTTTTTTCTTCTTGAAATATGCTGTATGACTTATTCTCGTAATATAAATATATATAAGAAAGTAAGGGAGAAGCCTGAGTGATATGTATATTCACCTGGAACTGCCTAATTTATTATGTATTGCCTAGATTTCCTACAACTTATTTCATAGCATATACATTAGCAGCTGACATTTTCAACCCTTTCCGCCACTTTTGCGCCCATTGTAAAAGGCCCTGTGGCCTCTACCCCTACTAAACATCGTGTGGAAGTGGTAAAGGACTGTATATATATATATATATATATATATATAAGTGTAATAAAGTTCTAGAAATAATAAAGTGTGAGTGTGTATATGAATAAGAAATGACAGAATACGAGCGGCGAGCAAGTGTGAGTGGGAGGCTCGTACGCTCTCGTATTGCTTACATTGCTTTCACAGTGGTTTTTTTTTTTTTTTTAAGTTTGGATTCCAAACTACTTAGAAATCATTGAATAGTGTTTGTAGTGATAATATCAGGCAGTGGTATTCATTTTACGGGATGTCGGGAAGTGTAAAGATGGAGACTTCGTTACCCAACTTCAGAAGTCTCCACAAGTCCTACGGTAGTCAACGAAGGCTTAACAAACATCCCAGGAGAAAGCTGAAGGTATGTGCCATATGCATATGTTATTATAATATTCTAGGACTAATAACTGATTTTTGACAAATATTTTTAAAAAGTCAGCCGGAGCTCAAATATCCCCGCGGGACGGGCATGGCACGCCTCCGACAACCCCGCGGTTAAGGGGTTAATCATGCATGTTCTAGTGCTGTCTACAACAAGTAGAAGACCTAGAAAAGGTACAGGAGCCAACTCACTTCTGAATCTCATTTCTTTTATGTTTCTGGCTGGAATCGTGTCAGGTCTGTTCTTTCCTTTGCAAAGGATAATCTACTTCTTACTAAATGCTCTGAACTCACCAACTCAGATTCTTCCTGCTCCTTCTGGCACCTTTCCAAAAACCTTTCTAACATCTTTGCTTCATCATCCTTCCCACCTCTTTTCCACTGTGTTGGCTCTGTAGCTGTTTCTTGTACTAATAAAGCAGAACTCTTCTCTCTGACTTTCTCTTCCTATCCTACCTTAGATGATTCCGGTGCTGTTCCTCCAACACTGCCCCCGTCTGACTTCTTCATTGCTGACAATAAAATTTTTTCAGTTGATGTGCTTTCTGCCATCACTGGCCTCAGTCCCTACAAGGCATATGGACCTGAAGGGATCCTGCCTGTTGTCCACTGTGTTTCTGTGCTTACACCCTGCCTAGGTAAGCTCTTTTGCTTTTGTCAACATGTACATTTCCTTCTTGGTGGAAGTTTGCTCTCATTCAGCCTGTCCCAAAGAAGGTAACCATTCGCAGCCTTCTAACTATTGCCCAATTGCTTTAACCCCTATGCACCGGGTGTCGGTCGGGACTGATGCTGAAGTGGTGGATGGTAAACGTCGGGTGTTGGTAGGAACTGCAAATGCAATCCTGCCACAGTTTGAATTGGCCGCCATTTGATCTTGTCTTCAGAGAGTTGGGACTGCCACCCCACACAAGCGCTGATCAGTTTTTTGGCGACATAGCCATATGTTGAGCGACGTCACGAGAATCTGCCTTGTCTGATTCCATTCCTGCCTCGCATGAACCCCTTGCCTTATCCACCCCTGTCAAGCTTCTGCCCAAGGATACTTGATGTGCAAGTGATGTGTTTATCTGTATTTTATAAGTGATAATGAATGTTCAAAGCTGATAAGTGAAGTTGAGTTTGTAAACATCTTGGTTTCCCAGGCAATAGTGAAAGAAAACCTAATTTGCACCTCTAGAAAATGTTTTGGGTTGATCTTCTGTATTTTTCTTGGCCCTGAAATTATTATGCAAAATATGTGCTCTAAAGTGAAAATGTAATATCAAGTGCAAATAGAATAAGTGCTATACAACATAAGTAGTTAAGTAAGTGTTATCACAAGTCGGGGCTGTGTGCAGAGACATCCTGCTTCAAGCGCCAAAGTTACTCATCTTCTTCATGCCCATACTCATCGACGTGACCATCTGCAGACTTGGTGACAATTTAATATGGTCTTTAATTTGTTTCCTTAACTGCTATGCTTTCCGTTAGTGCATATGGCTGTTAGTGTGTGTGTGTGCGCACGCACCTTTTGCGTCACGAATGGTGACATCACTGGAAGGGTCCTGCGGTGTGCAGCCGGGGGCCCGGGCAGTTCGTGGTGTGAGGCCGGTGAGTGTGGTTTGCCTTTTCTGACACTGGTAGCAGAGCGTAGTTCGAAAATAATGGCATCGTGTTTGACTAAGTGGCCTCCAAAACTTGAAAATGATTCTGCTTATGAGAGTTGGAAGAAGGACATCGACATTTGATGCGAACTGACAGACTTACCAAAACAGAAGCAGGCCTTCGCCATTCACCTGTCATTGTCTGGAAGAGCGAGAGTGGTGTCTTCGGAAATTGATGCGGCTGATTTGAAACAAGAGAATGGTGTTCATACCTCGCTGAAAAAACTAGACAGTTTATTTCTCATGGACAAAAGATGTCGGCAGTTTGCAGCTTTTCATGAATTGTACAACTTCAGAAGAGCCGGTGATATGAACATTCGTAAGTTCGTGGCAGAATTTGAGCATGTTTATTTCAAATTTACGAAGCAGGACATGGCACTGCCAAGTTCTGTGATGGCTTTTATGCTCTTAGCTGCAGGCAAACTTTCAAACAGTGAGCAGCAACTAGTGATGTCCACGATAACTGAGGTGACATACGATAACATGAAATCTGCCCTGAATCGTATTTTTGCTGGTGAAATTGGCGGGCAGAACGATGTATCGGTGTCTGCCAGGGAGGTGAAGGGCGAACCAGCATTTTGGAGTGACGAAGTTGGGGGTGAGGAAACGTTTTATGTTAGAGGTACTCGACGAGGAAGGAGAATGTTGCAGGGTGGTGCAGTACGTGATTGAGGTCGTGGTGGTGGCCGATATTCAACCGTATCTGCTAGAATTCTCCAACGATCCACCGGCAGGAGGCAGAACACACTTGGGTGTGACGGAAAGGTATTGAGGTGTTTCGTAAGTGATTCTAGATTTCATTGGGCACGTGACTGTCTGGATGTATACGAAAACGACGGCAGTCGAGAAGAAAATTTTGAAACAGTGCATCTGTCGTTATTTATGGGCTTTGCGGATGATGCCGCTAGTAGAGGTAAGTTACAGACTCTAGTAGAAGAATCTAAGGGATGTGCTGTTCTTGACACAGGGTGTTCTATAACTGTATGTGGAGTTGAATGGATTAATTGCAATCTAAGGGAACTCACTGATTACGAACGTGAAGCTATAAGAGAAGAAGCGTCATCCTCAACGTTTACTTTTGCTGATGGTGTCACAGTTTCTTCCCTCAAACGTGTTACTATGCCCTGATACATTGGAAATATGCGTGCAACCATCGTGACTGATATTGTGAACTGCAATATTCCCTTGCTGTTGAGTAAACGTTCCATGAAAAAAGCAAAAATGTTGATGAATCTTGGAAGTGACCAGGTCAAAATTTGTGGAACTATCATTAATTTGAAGTCCTCATCTTCAAGCCATTACTTACTTCCAATTTCTTTATGACTAGGTCATGAATTTTGTGAAACAATCACGCTGGCATCTCTTGGGGGTGATGTAGAAAAAACAGCTTTGAAGCGTCACAGGCATTTTGGACACCCAATGTTGGCGAAATTATTTAAACTGATCACAGATGCGGGGATTAAAAGTTCAGAACAGGAGCAGGCTATCAAGGCTGTATCTGATGCTTGTACAGTCTGTTGCAGATTTAAGAAAGCCAAGCCCCGGCCCGTAGTCAGTTTGCCCATGACGTCTAAGTTTAATGAAGCCATAGCCACGGATTTGAAAGCTTGAGGAAGGCATTATTTCTTAGTCCTTGTTGATTTGGCGACCAGGTGTTGTAATGCAATAGTAATCGTGGATAAGTGTGCGCCCACCATTATCAAAGGAATATTTTGGTGGATTGTTGTGTTTGGTGCACCTGGAAAAATTCTTACAGACAATGGCTGTGAATTCAACAATGTGGAAATGAGAGCATTGGGAGAGGCCTTCAATATCACGATCATGACAGCGTCTTCCGAGAGTCCATGGAGCAACGAAATCTGCGACTGTCAAAATGCATTCATTGGGGACATTGTTAGGAAGATAATGGCTGATAGCCAGTGTGAATTGGATGTGGCCTTGGCATGAGCAGTATCGGCAAGAAGTGCTCTCACCAACTATGCAGGCTTTTCTCCTGATCAACTTGTTTTTGGTCAAAACCTTGGCCTGCCTAATGTGTACGCAAATGATCCTCCAGCCTTGGAACCTTCACCATCGAAAATTGTGAGAGAGAACTTGAACGCTCTTCATTTAGCAAGACAAGAGTTTATAAAGACTGAATCAGATGAACTTTTGGCTGGAGCTCTGTGCCACAACGTACGTTTGAGTGACTTAAACGACATCCGAAATGGAGGTGAATTCTTCTACCAAAGAAATGACAGTCATGAGTGACACGGCCCCGGAATTGTAATAGGCAGAGATGGGAAACAAATTCTGGTGAGACACTGCGGTGTCTATGTGCGAGTGCACGTGTGTCGTCTAGCGCGTGCGCCAGAGCAAGATACTACAGTTGAAGGTGGTGTCAGCAGTGATGAGAAGAACAGTGTTGTCCAGGAGAAGCCTAATGACGATTCTTCGCAAGTGTTGAATGACTATCCACCAGATGACGAGTTGGAAGATGGTGTGGTTCCGATTGATGAGCCTCCCACAGTTTCTATTCTGGTTAATCAGCCTCCCAAAGTTTCTGTTGGTCAACGTGTAAAGGGAATACATTCAGAAAGTGGAGAGTTGGTGTCTGGAAGGATTATGAGTCGGGCAGGTAAAGCCACTGGAAAGTACAAACACTGCTACAATTTGAAGAGGGGCTCTGACGGCAGCATTGATTGGATAGATTTGCAGAAGGATTTTAGCGAATGGGAAGTGGTTAATGATGATGCAGAAATGCTTGTTCTTTTCAACTCTGAGGCCGTATTATGCACTAAGGAAAATGAAATTACAAACTGGCAGAATAATGATGTGTATGAGGAAGTAGATGATGATGGGCAAGGTGCCATAACAGTTCGATGGGTTGTGACGGAAAAACTGAAAAATGGAAAGCCTATTGTTAAAGCCTGCTTAGTCGCCAGAGGATTTGAGGAAGACACAGTGGATCTCCGAAAAGACTCGCCTACTTGTTCAAATGAAGCAGTGCATTTGGCACTTTCTTTGGCCTCCACCAACCAGTGGAATTGCTACACTATGGAAGTGAAAGCTGCCTACTTGCAAGGTAACGACATTGAGAGAGTTGTTCATTTACGTCCTCCGCCTGAGTATGCAAATGGTAAGTTATGGAGACTAAAGAAAACTGTTTACGGCCTTTGTGATGCTGCTAGGCACTGGTATCTGGGCGTAAAAGATCAGTTGTTGAGTCTCGGAGCTAAAGTGTCATCACTGGATTCAGCACTGTTCTCTTGGAGCAATAGTGGCAAAGTCGAAGGCATTGTATGCATCTATGTCGACGACTTCCTTTGGGCTGGTACACATGAGTTCCAACAGCAAGTGATAAACCCATTGAGTCAAATATTCCTCATCGGCAGTTCAGAATCAAAAGCCTTCAAATACATTGGTCTCAGTGTCATCTCCAACATCGATGGCAGCATAACGCTCGAGCATTTCCAGTATGCTTCATCTTTGAAACCAGTCATGCTGAGTAGACATTGTGCAGCAGTAAAATCAGGAGAGCTGTCCGAGTCTGAGAAAACGGAGTACCGAACATTAATTGGGCAACTCAACTGGATTGCCACACACACTCGGCCAGATATTGCCTTTGATGTGTGTGAGTTGAGTGTGACTAGCAACCGAGCTACCGTAGCGGATTTGCTTAGACTCAATAAGGTGATCTCAAGGGTGAAGACTGACAACATAAAGCTGTACATTCCAAGAATGGGGCCGATCGAGGACTGTCATACAGTAAGACCTCACTATAACGGACTAATTGGGGCTCAGGCCAGTCCGAAATATGCGATTTTCCGATAAAAGCGACATCCGGACTTACCCCTGCTAATCCGGACTTTTTCCGATATATCAGAATTAGTCCGGATTGCATCGGTAGTTTTCACCACCATTGCAGTATTGTACTGTGTTATACCTTCACTACATTAATCAAATGGTATAATAATACTGTACTGTGCACTGAAAAACATGTCTTTTACTTGTCTTATTGTGGTGAACATAGCTGAAGTTGTCAGGCAGTCCGGACTGCTTTCTTTGCTATATCGGACTTTTTCCGATATATAGGAGTTTAGTCCGGTAGTTCCTCGAGTCCGATAAAAGCGAATTCCGGTCTACTGAAGTCTGTTATATCGAGGTTTTACTGTATAGAGTGCTTTCCGGATGCCTCATTTGCCAACCTTGTAGGCACTGGGTCTCAGGGATATTTTGTGATCTTCCTATGAGATGCTAGTGAGGCAAGATGTCCTGTATTCTGGCAGACAAGAAAGATCAGGTCGTCAAATCTACCTTATATGCTCTTTTTTTTTTTTTTTTTTAATGCAAGGAAGAAGGAACCAAAGGCCACAGGCCTGCACACTGTTCCCTCCAAGAAAAAGCAAAAACAATACAAAGAAAGCCAAATTCAAGGTCCGTTCAATTCGAGATGCCTTGACACACTGCGTTTGAAAGACTGGAGATCATAGAAAGTAGGAAATACAGACAGAGGAAGACAGTTCCAGAGTTGACCAGTTGCATAAATGAAGGACTGGGAGTAATGGTTAACTCTTGCATTTGAGAGTTGGACAGAAAAGGGATGAGAGTTTGTTGCTAGACGGGTACTACGTGCCCGTCGTAGAGGTGGGGTGATGCAAGCAGACAGTTCAGAGGAACAGTGACCATTGAAGTAGCGATAGAAGAGAGATAAAGATGCAACAGTGCGGCGAAGAGACAAAGGTTGAAGGGAATCAGTAAGAGGAGGAGAGTTAATGAGACGAAAAGCCTTTGACTCCACCCTATTGAGAAGAGCTGCATGTGGGGAGCCTCCCCACACATGAGAGTTGTACTCCATACACAGACGAATAAAACCTGTGTACAAGGTCAGCAACTGTGCAGGGGTAAAGAAAGTTTGGAATCGGCTTAGCACACCTAATCTCTTGGAAGCAGATTTCACAAGAGATGTAATATGTTCTTTCCAAGACAAATCCCGAGAGAATGAAACCTCAAGCATGTTCAAGGATGATGCAGGACATAACTGTTCATTGTTAAATATAAGTGGGTAATCCTGAGGAAGATTTTGTCAGGTTAAGTGTAAGAACTGAGTTTTTGATGCATTAAAAATAACAAGATTATTTTTACCCCTATCAGAGATACGAGCCAAGTCAGACATTAGGTGTGCCATTGCCTCATCCCTTTTTTGCTGAAGTAACTGCTGAGATGGATGTTGTGGAAACCAAATGAAAAGGTGAAGGGTGGAATCATCAGCATATAAGTGGATAGGGTTAGATGTACAGCTTAGAAGGTCATTGATGAATAAAAGAAAGAGAGTTGGTGATAGGACAGAGCCCTGAGGAACACCACTGTTGATAGGTCTAGGAGAAGAACGATGGCCGTCTACAACAGCGGCTATAGAACGACCAGAAAGGAAGCTAGAGATGAAAGCACAGATAGAAGTATAGAAACCGTAGGAGGGCAGTTTGGAAATTAAAGATTTATGCCAGACTCGATCAAAAGCCTTTGAGATGTCAAGTGCAATGGCAAGGCTTTTGCCAAAGTCCCGGAAGGAGGATGACCAGGAGTCTGAAAGGTAGGTAAGAAGATCGCCAGTGGAGCGTCCCTGACGGAACCCATACTGACGATCAGAAAGAAGGTTGTGACAGGAAAGATGCTTTAAAATTTTTCTGTTAAGAATTGACTCGAAAACTTTTGAGTCACAGGATTTTAAAGCAATTGGACAATAGTTAGAGGGTTGGGAATGGTCACCCTTCTTTGGAACTTGCTGAATGAGAGCAAACTTCCAGCAAGAAGGAAAGGTACAAGTTGACAGAGAAAGACGAAAGAGTTTACCTAGGCAGGGTGTAAGCACAGAAACAGTTTTTGAGGACAACAAGAGGGACTCCATGAGGACCATATGCCTTGTTGGTATTGAGGCCAGTGATGGCAGAAAATACATCAGCTGAAGAAATTTTAGTGTCAGTCAAGAGGAAGTCAGAGGGGGGAAGTGATGGAGGAATAGCACCGGAATCGTCTAAGGTGGAATTGGAGGAGAAAGTCTGAGCAAAGAGATCTGCTTTATTAGTAGAAGAAATAGGAACTGGCGTTGGCGCTGCTTGAATGTGCTGAGACTGCTGTATATCTCGCCAGCATATTGCGTGAGGTTTCTGGATGTGGAAAGATCAAAATAAAGTGTTTCGTCGACAACAAGAGTCTGGTGGACGCCCTTTACTCCTGTAGGAGCGTAGAAGACAGGAGATTGCACATTGATATTGCTGTATTGCAAGACATGTTGGAGCGAGGGGAGATTGATGAAGTATCTTAGGTGGATACATCACAACAACTGGCTGATTATCTCGCCAAGAAATGTGCCTCAACCGAGCGGCTGCATGCAGCAGTCAACCAAGACTAGAAAGTTTATAATGCTTCAAGAGACATCACATATCTGTATGTGGCCACAGACTGGATCTTGATAGTAATTAAACAAAAGTGTATGTATTGAATGCATAGTGCCGATCGGGTGTTGATGGTACTCACACAAAAGTCTATGTATTGGATACATAGTGTGTATCAGACGCTAATAGACCATCCAGTTTCGTCCTTGGAATCTTTTGTCAAATTAAGAAGAGAGGACGAGAGTGTTAGTGCATATTGCTGTTAGTGTGTGTGCACACGCACACACCTTTTGCGTTACTAGTGGTGACGTCACCGGAATGGTCCTGCGGTGTGCAGCCGGGGACCCTGGCAGTTCGAGGTGTGAGGCCGGTGAGTGTGGTTTGCCTTTTCTGACACTTTCCAAGATATGAAGGTTTGAAGAAAGGCTATTTTGGGAAATATGGCCATAGGGAGAGGGCACCCGCTCCCAAAAAAAAGCCCATCGTCAAGGAGTTAACAACCTGTATTTGTAAAGTTTTTGAATCTGTTCATATAAATTTTTTTTTTAAGCACTTTTTTTATCACAACCTTTTTTTCAATCATCAGTATGGGTTAGGTGGTGGCGACCATCATCCACTCACTTGATGTAGAGCTGCCTACTTCTTCCTTAGCCTTTATCATTCTTTTTCTGTGCCTGCCCTCGTCTCTTCCTATTTCTCCCATCTTTCCTGTCACTTCTTATTGCTTTTCTTTACAGGTGGCTTTTGTTGAGTGAAAGCCAAATGGTTTCCTGTAAGCCAAGAAACCATTTACAGTGCTGGATGTAACCATATAACCAAACCATCCTTGCTCCCTACGTGTCAACAAGTGGGTTGATGGAGGGTTAGTGCCCCTCCCTGTAAAACAAATAACTCGAAGTCAAATGGCCACCCTTTGTGGGATTGTGGCGTCTGGCAGTAGGTAGATAAATAGTATTTTGCCAGGGATACTGCAATGGCGATCTCTTCACCTTCCATTCAGACTCCTGGTCATCCTGCTTTCAGTACTTATGGTGAAAGTTTTGCCATTGCACTTGACAACTTAAAAGATTTCAGTCAAGTCTGGCATGAATCAATCATTTCCAAACTGCCCTATTTTTGTTCTGTCCTTCTGTCTATGCCTTCATCTCTAGCTTCCTTTTTTGTTGTTCTATAGCTGCTGTTGTAGACAGCCACCATTCTTCTCCTGGAGGTATCAGTAGTGGTGTTCCTCAGGGCCCTGTCCCATCACCAACTCTCTTCCTTTTGTTCATCAGTGACCTAAGCTGTCCATGTAACCCAATCCACTCATATGCTGGTGACTCCAACCTTCATCTTTCCATCTGCTTCTCGCAGCATCCATCTCTGCAGTTACTTCAACAAACAAGGGTTGAGGCTATGGCACACTTAATGTCTGACTTGGGTCATATCACTGATTAGGGTAAAAGTAACAAAAACTCAGTTCTTACATCTTTTGACTTGTCAGAGTGTTACACAAGAGTATCCGATTTTTAACAATATCCAGCTCAGTCGTGCATCATCTTTGAACATGCTTGGGGTTTCATTTTCTCAGGATTTATCTCGCATTGATCATATTACCTCTTTCTTAAAATCTTCTCACAAGAGATTAGGTGTGCTAAGCTGGCTCCAGGCCTGTTTTTCCCCTGCACAGTTGTTGGATTAATACAGGGGATTTATTCACCCCTGTATAGATTTACCCTACCGAAGTGCCATTCCCCTGCAGACATTGGCGACCATGGAATGCCACACCTCTCTATCTTCTGTCATTTGCAGCAGTTATCCAGCCGTGTATCCTCCCCTCGCTATTCATACTATTCCATCCATACACTTCTCTCTTTGCCTGCCTCTTGCTCTATTACCTGGGACTCTTCCTGTTAAACTCAGGTTCTCTATCTTTCCTCTTCTCATATCATGTCCTAAAAATCTCATCTGTCTTCCTCTCACATGTGCCAGTAATTCTCTTTTGATATCCATTCCCCTTAACACTTCTTCATATGATATTCTCTCTGTCCAAGAAATTTTCAAAAGCCTTTGCCAGCACCATATTTCAAAAGCTTCCCACTTTATCTCCATCTTTTGCTAATAGTCCAGACTTCACATCCATATAACAACACAGACCAGACATAAGTTTTAACTGCTTTTCTTCTTGTTTGTATTGAAAGGTGTTTGTTACTTAGTATATTTCTCATCTTCTGAAATGCCTTTTTTGCATCAAATATCCTTCTTTAATTTCTTCGTTACATCTACCATCTTCTGTAATGTAGCTTCCCAAGTAGCAAAATCTTCTCACCTGCTTAATCATCTTATCAGTCACTCTTACACTGCACCTAGGAACTTGTGCCTTCTTACTAACTACCATCACTTCCGTTTTATCCACATTCATTGTCAGACCTTTTTCTTCACTCGTCTCCTTCACCACTGTCAAAATATCTTGAAGTTTCTCCTGAGTGTCAGCAATCAGTACCGTATCATCTGCGTACTACAATTCTTGTATGTGGAGAGGCCTCCAACATACAGCGCTTCTCGACAAGGTGGAGTAAATGACTTTTCGTCTCATTAACCCGCCGAGTCCCACCGACATACGATGCACATCACTACTTTTTTCTGCGGACAGACCCACCGACGTGCATTGTATGTCAGTCAATTGCAAGGCCTGTTGTTTGCACATTTTTCAAGATTCGCAGGTGATTTTTGGTAGGCATATGTGGGAGACCTTCCTTTACCTGCTGTCAAGCGGGGATACTGCCTGGCCCCTCCTGACCCCCCTCCTCCCTCCCCCCCCACACTCTGCAATTCACGTGTTAGCAGTAACCTGGCCAGTAAAGACATGTTGCCCCACGGTCTCTCCAGTGACGAAATTCACGGTGAAAGTGATTCCTTAGGTGGAGGACAAAGAAATAAAGAAGCTAGAGCAAGAAACAAACAGAAGTGATGAGGTAGTAATGTCGTAAAGGAAGGTGCCATACGTGGATGTGTTTGGTGACTGAACTATGCTTCTGTTGCCTATATAATTGTGTGAAAACCAATATAGTCTTGTACTACACATAAATTCGTACCAAATAAATAAATAAATACGTAATTTAAAGTGGCTTGAATTAGTTAACCCTTCCATAGTTTGTTTCCTTTGTAGCCAGGTGCCCTGAGAATGAAGGAAAACGTAAGGCTGACTGACACCTGTACACCTCAGGAGGGGGATTTCTCTATGAATTTTCAATGTTTCTTACCAAAAGCAGAGGTTTGAGCCAAAAATAAAATAGTTGAAAATCGGTCGGGTTATGAGGACGTGTTGTGCAAAAAATCGGTCGGGACTGGACGGGTTAACTCTCCTCCAGTTACTGGCTTCCTTAAGCTTCTGTTGCTTTGCTGCACTGTTGCATTTTTATTTCTTTTCTGTTGGTACTTTGATGGTCAATGCTCCTCTGAACTGTCTGCTTGCATCCCTGCACCATACTGGGTACTTAGCACCCATCTGGCTGCAAACTCTCATCCCTTTTCTGTCCAACTCTCTAATGCAAGTGTTAACTGTTGCTACCAGTTCTTCATGTATGCAACAGGTCATCTCTGGAATTGTCTTCCTTTGTTTGTATTTCCTACTGCCGATGCTCTTCAGTCTTTTAACCTCCTAACTCCAGTTTACGTCTGAGGACGTGCGGTAGACAGGCTCCAGTTCATTTCTGAGGACGTTTTCATATTTTATGGGCATGTTTCAACTTAAAAGCACACCAGACTCACTGTGAGTGGTTTTGCGGGCTCTCTCATGTGCCTGAAGATGCGGGAAGAAGCTAACTGGGAGGGAGGGAGGGAGGGGACAGGGGGGAAGGGAGGAGCTGGAGGGGCAGAGTGTATGTACATGTACTCTGCCTCTCCAGCCCCACCCACACACTAGTAGAGATATACACCAGCAGAGGGTAAGTACAGTCACTTTCATGAGTCCTGATACACATGTAGTTGTCTTGTCTGCTGTTTTGTCCACCGTTAGTAGGATGTTGAACTATTTCACTTGCTAACCGACCAAATTATGTTCAGTGTATCAGGCTGTAAGCACAAAAGTTCCATGTTCTAAGCAGTGAGCACTACAATAGACAACAAACCCACCTGTGTATCGGGACTCATGAACGTGACTGTACATAGTTTTTTTTTTTTTTTGTATGTATAATTTGTGATTGCTATGTAAGAAGAAAAAAAAAACGAAAATCCAAATTACGAAAATAAGCCTGGTTGTGGGAAGGAGATAGGGTGTAGGGAGCCCAGCATTAGGGGGTTAAATGCAGTGTGTCCAGGCATCTCGAAATGAACAGATATTGAATTTGGCTCTCTTATCTTTTTATTTTGTTTTGGAGACAATAATCTTCCTGGTTGAAGCCTTTTATTTCTTTTTCCTTGTATAGAAAAAATAATGCATAATTTCTATTATAGTTCAGTTATTTGATGCACAGTTTTTCTTTAATAACTCCCAAATCTCTGGGTACAGTTTTGATGCAGTGTGTTTCCTTAAAAACCTCGAAATCTCTGGAGACAATTTATCTGCTTTGCTTCTGGTTAACTTGTGGTGATACTGTGCATTCTGGGTTTAGCAGCAGCAGTATCCACCCAAATGCCAAACCTCTTCATATTTCCCTTCAGCTTGTCATGGGAAAGGACCTTGATTCAACCCTGCTGAAGCACTGTCTGCCACAAGATGGTGCTGATTCCTCACACAATGTATGTACTCATGGCACAGTAAAACAGGGCAGATGGTGTGCTGGTCCTTAGGGAGGTGGAGGATGTCATGATTTCACGGTCACCACTTGTTTGGCTGAGTTTATCCCACTCCAAGTTGCATCCAGGCACATACAATAACTCTAAGGCTACCCTGATTTTAGTTTTTGTTTGTGTTTCATATGTTCATTAAATCTATAAAAATGCCACATAACTCTTCAGTTTATGGTTGTTTTAACACTGGGCTAAAGACAAAAGGCAGAGAAATTTGATATTTAACTATCTGTCTATCTATTGCCAGATGCCTCAATCCCATAAGTTGTGGCCACAAACAAATCACCTCCATGTCACTCTGTCTCCCGTCATTTCACTGCCCTGCTCCCAGCTCACACCCCCCTCCTTCATATACCTCTCCACTCCATCCCTCCATCTCATCCTCGGCCTCCCCCTCCCTCTCCTCCCTTCCACCTCACTCACATACACTCTCCTTGTCAACCTCTCACTCTCCATCCTCTCCACATGGCCAAACCACCTTAATGTGTTTCTCCTAATCCTTCCTATCACATCCACCTCCACACCACAATGCTCCTTCACTTCCTCATTTGTCAGTGTGTCTCTCCATGTGACTCCACATGCTCCTCTCAACTCCATTTCCACTGCTGTCATTCTCGACTTCTGCCCCTCCAACAAGGTCCAGGCTTCACTTCCATACGTTAGAGCTACGTTGTCATGTAGTAGCTTTTTCACTTCCATGCTCACTTCCCTGTTTCTTATCACTGCTTTCAAGGAACCATTAAAAGTTATAAACATTTGTTCATCTTAAAAATCCATGCTTCCAGTTATATATTCACCAGAGGACACCAGGTAGCAGCACTGTCAGCATGTAAACACGAGTTGTGGCTGTCCTTGAGGTTTTTCCTTAATCAGAGTAAACATTCAAGTGCATCTTTATTTTTCACAATTTGGTTTGGGCATGTGGTGAGGATGGCGGATGATAATTGGGTGCAGAAAGTGAGAAGTGTTAATGTTGGGAGTAGGGTAGTGAGAGACAGACCGAAAAAGACCGGGATGAGGTCACTGAGTGTGACATCAGGGTTAAGGAACTAAATAGGGAAGCTGCCAGAGATTGAGCAGCATGGAGAGCTGCCATTAGGTAACCAAGGCCTTCGCATGCAAGCATGTTGGAGCCATAAAAAATGAAAATGAAAACAAAACGATTGTATATTTAACCAGTGATAGGCAGTTTATAGGATAACTACCTTTGTATGTGGCTGTGTCGAACAGAGCTAGAGCCAACTCCAGTCTAACGTTGTGACATTCGTCTTTGATGATGCATGGGGCTTTTCAGTGTATTCTTTAGTGAAAAAATTCATCTTATATGTTGTGAAGTATTGTGCTTGGTATTGAAATTGCAAGAAAGCAACAAACACTGTTGAATCAAACTATCCCCCCCTTCCCCCCCTTTTTTTATTGTTTCATTAACATACGGTACATCTAGTTTACAGTATATACTAATATTACCTGTGTGTGATGGTAAAGTAGTATGTGTATGTGAGGGTAGAGCAGAGCAGTTTGTAGTGGGGGCAAAACCAGGTGTTGTGAGGGTGCAACATTATTTGTGAAGGTAGAACATTATGTGTGTGGATATGGCATTACTGAAAGTATCACAATATATATGTGAGTATAGTATTATTTGTGTGGGCATAGAATTATTTTTCTGGGTACCACATTAAATGTTTGAGTATTTCATTATTTGTGTAGTTGTGGTATTATTTGTGAAGGTACAGCAACATGTGTGCAGGTATAGCATTATTTGTCTTACATACAGTCTCTACGAGACGGCCTAAGCCACTGGGTAGAGATACATGGCTGTATCATCCCTGTTTCGGTAGGGGTAGGCCGGTCCTGCAGTGGACCTCAACG
>JAGKTI010002410.1:22833-50469 GCA_018397915.1 Birgus latro
TTCCAGAGTTGACCAGTTGCATAAATGAAGGACTGGGAGTAACGGTTAACTCTTGCATTAGAGAGTTGGACAGGGAAGGGATGAGAGTTTGTTGCTAGACGCATACTACGTGCCTGTCATAGAGGTGGAGGGATGCAAGCAAACAGTTCAGAGGAACAGTGACTCTTGAAGTAGCGATAGAAGAGAGATAAAGATGCAACAGTGCAGCGAAGAGACAAACGTTGAAGGGAATCGGTAAGAGGAGGAGAGTTAATGAGATGAAAAGCCTTTGACTCCACCCTATTGAGAAGAGCTGCATGTGGGGAGCCTCCCCACACATGAGAGTTGTACTCAATACAGGAGCGAATAAAACCCGTGTACAAGGTCGATAACTGTGCAGGGGTAAAGAAAGTTCGGAGTCAGCTTAGCACACCCAATCTCATGGAAGCAGATTTCACAAGAGATGTACAGTAATATGTTCTTTCCAAGATAAATCCCGAGAAAGTGAAACCCCAAGCATGTTCAAGGATGATGCAGGACTGAGCTGGACATTATTAAACATTAGTGGGTAATCCTGAGGAAGATTTTGTTGGGTTGATAAGTGTAATAATTGAGTTATTGATGCATTAAAAGCAATAAGATTATTTTTACCCCAATCAGAGATACGAGCCAAGTCAGACATTAGGTGTGCCATAGCCTCATCCCCTTTTTGTTGAAGTAACTGCTGAGATGGACGTTGCGGAAACTGAATGGAAAGGTGAAGGGTGGAATCATCAGCATATGATTGGATATAATTCATGTTTATTAACAAAATCATTATTAATTGCATGATAAGGCTTAGTAAATGGTGTAATGTTGCTTGTCATTGTTTCACTTACCAGGGTTCCAGAGGAGTTGAATAGGAGGTGAAAAAAAGCCGAGAAACAAAGGCTGAAGAGAGCATTAGCAGAGATGTTAAAAAGCTTTGTTACCAAAGTAAATGATAGTGCTTGTAAAACAAACAGAAATGAACTGAACCAGTAAATTTGATGGAGGATGTACTTGCAGAGAAACCTGGTAGACTAGGGGTAGCCTTCCACAACATGCAGGAAGAACTAAAGCAGACATTAAAGAGACTAGAAGAGGAAAATCATCATCCTAGGGAGGAAAATCTTTCACTAGGTGCTGAAATAATTTCCACCTTAGAATAATACATAGGAAATAAAGCAAACAAGAAACTAAACATAAGCAGTGTGTGTTGTGGATATGTAGTGCAGGTAGGTGGACACCAGGCTCAGTGGCAGGCATGACATCACATGGTGGAGTCATATTTTGGCCGTCAATTTGGCTGACCTGTTTTACCGGGCTGTGCATATACTGTACTGTACTTGTAGGATGGCCCCACAAATGCAGTTGCTTACCTGTGGTTGATGGGCCTTTAGGCCAGACAGCAGGGATTAAGTAACAATAACAGGAGCAGCAGCAACCTGAGCTAATGCCAAAAGATTTTCCCAGCCAGAAGGAAGTGTCTTGAGGTCATGGGGCTTTGAAAACCTCTGTTAAGCCGATTTTTAATATATAAACACGGTTTTGAGGTATTCTTGTATGGTATTGGAAATTATAATTATGATCTCCCAGCAGCCAAGATGCATCAGTTATGCGAGGCTTGAGAGTTGTAAAAAATATCATGCTTTTGCTGAACTTGCAAAAAATTAGTGTTACGAACAAGTGATCCAGCCTGAGAAAGGTTACGACAGTGCAGCATAATAATGATCTATTATCTTAACTGAGTTGGTAAATCATATAGAAAATTCATTGTAAGGTAGGGACATAGCATTCTAATCCATATTGGAGATTTGGATTATCATTACTGGATTATTGAACTGTTCAGCTACTAGCCTGTGTTGAGGTGATGGGCAGATGGAAGGATTGGTTTGAGGCCATTGTGATTTCCATGCCAGAGGGGTCACAGGCTGTCACAGAAAGGAATGATAGCTACACTGCATATAGAATAAATGTAAACGAGTATCTAAAGAATAGATTGTTTGAAATACAGTAAACTGTCATTAATTTGTACTTCAATAAATCATAATTCAGGATGGGAGAAAAAAAAAACTTTTAAAGATATCCATTGATTTGTGGAAACACGAGGTAATGAGGTTAAAGTCGTAGTCATGATGCAAGAGGCTCCAGGTGGTAACGTGTTTTGGAGAGAATAGTTCGTATTAACCCGTTTACTCAAGAGAAAAGCACAAGTTTGGCTTGTAAACAAACACCTAACTAGCACCCATGCCTCTGCAATGCTCAGTTTGGCGCCACTCTTTGCTTGTGACGCATCTCTTTATGCTCGCCAATGCCTTTGATTGCGTTCCACTTTGTTTATTGTGTTAAAAGAACTACATACCCTGCCATCATGTCTTCTAATGGTAGCAAGAGCCCTACTGTACCATCTGGGAGGAAAGGCATTAAGCTGAAGAGCCTTACCCTGCAAGAGAAGCTGAAGTGATGGCTCGATGCGATGCTGGTGCTTCGACTCGGTCATTTTGTGCTGAGTTTGATATCAAACCCAGCACATTTTAAGACATCAAGAGGAACAAGGACAAGATTCATGCTTGAATACTTCTCTGCAGTATCAAAACAAGGTAAGGTTGTATTACAGTAGTTTAAATTTTTTTTTAATGTACTGGACTGTATAATGTGTTTTTGGAGGGAGTGGGGAGAGACCTTCCTGATACTCGTAAAAATGCTAACCCGTAGGGAGTTGGAACCCAATTATCACAAGGTAATGAAGGTTTACTGTACTGTATTACTTTTGTGTATTAGTAAATATTAATGCATTATCAGTGAGAGCATGTGGAGATTGTCAGCTGTGAAAGGATTGATCTTGCTGGTGAGTCTCTTGAGTGTGTGGAGGAGTTTTGTTACTTGGGTGACATTTTATGTGTTGGAGGTGGGGTAACACCTCGCTGAACTACATCCAACCACTCCTTACTCTGTGGCTAGAGTGAGGAGTGGTTGGAAGAAGTTCAGGAACTGTTGCCTCTCCTGACACTGAGAGAGTTCTTCCTTCGTGCCAAAGGATCTTTGTATGCAGCTTGTGTTAGGAGTGTAATGCTGTACGGCAGTGAGACCTGGGCAGTAAAGGAAGAGGATATTCATAAGCTGAAACATAGAGAAATGACAATGTTTCTGTGGATGTGCAGTGCATCCGTGAATGCAAAACTTGGGGAGACTAGGCTTACGATAGAAGAGTTGAAAGGAAGAATGGGACTGGAGTGCATTGGTGTGGTGATGAGCAGGGGTGGATTGAGGTGGATTGAGCATGTGGAGAGGATGAGGGAAAACAATTGGGTGCAGAAAGTGAAAAGTGTGAACGTTTGGAGTAGGGTTGCAAGAGGCAGACCGAAAAAGTCCTAGGACGAGGTCATAGAGTGTGACCTCAGAGACAAGGGACTGAATAGGGAGGCTGCCAGAGATTGAGCAGCATGGAGAGCTGCCATTAGGTGACCAAGACTGACACATACAAGCATGTTGAAGACTTTATAAATAAAGCAAAACAAAGTAAAACAAGTGTCATTACACCAGTATCAGGTAATAATTATCATTACTTACAACCAGTAATAAAACCTGGTTGTACAATTCTTACCATATTTTTCCATCTAACCCTAATCATTGTTGCTCTTACTTATAAAATTGTGGCATTCTACAGGATGTTAGTGAAAATCTGTTAGTCAAAAGTGAATTATTCAGTACCAAGAATGAAGGAGCATATAACACTTCATTCTTTTGATGGTTGAAACTACTGTCATTTAGTAAGTGTGCTGTTGTTTGTATGTGTCAGCTGTGTTTCCACCTTGTTATCCACTACACTGTGATTGCCAGGAAGAAGCCAACATTCCATTTGGTAGACCCTGTAATGACATTAATAAGGAGGATGATCAATAGACATCTTGTTGTTGCTGTTGTCGTTGCTCTAGGCTCATCTGAATGTGAACCTGGTGGACCGTTGGCTGAAGTTTCCAATGTTCAGTCCACAGTTCTCTCAGAGGATAAGGAAGGAGTTGAGGGATGTTTGTACAACTGAGCAGTGGAGCCACTAGGTTATGTTGGTGCCACCAAGCAAAGGTATTCCTCTTCAGCACCTGAGAGATGTCTTTAAATTCATATTACTTCATGCCTTTGTATTCTGGCTGTAATTTTGAGGGAGTACTGCTTGGGAGAATCAGGCTGAACAAATTATCATCTTGTACCTCCTGACCACCAAGACATACCCTGTCATTATGCTTCAGTAATGTAATGAATATGTTATTTCATTATAATCTGTGCTATGATTCCACGAAACTTTCAACTGGATTGAGGCTGTAGAGGTATATATCGGAAGGATGGTTGGTGGCTGCCCACAATAATGCCTCTTGGTTGAGTGAGGCTGGTCACCTTTGCCTTAAATATTGGGACTGAGTAGCTTAGCTCTGGGCTTCTACACTCCTGGTGAGGCCAAAAAAAGGATTTGATGATGGATGGCTGAAATTGGAGGAATGATTGGATAAATATGATTTGGAGCAGTTGGGTGAGGTGGAAGGTGTTTGCAAGATAATCACATAAGAAACCTGTGCAGCATGTGAGGGGTGAAGAGAAGACGAAAGGGGGTGCAAGGAAAAGTAGGGTGGAATAAATAGGTGAGACAAGCTGTGGTGCTAAAGAAGAAAGCATATAGTGGATGGCAAGCAGAGGCATGGAGATGGAAGAGAGAGTTTTATGTAGAGAGGAAGAAAGAGGTAAAAAGATTAGTAAGAGAGAGTAAGAAGAGAGTGGATGAGGAATTTGAAAGGAATTTGGGTGTAAAGTGGAGGGAATGTAAGAAAATTTTCTGGAAAGAGAAAAAGAGAATTGGACAGACCAATGAAGTAGTTAGTAGGGGAGTTAAAGATAAAAATGGTAGATTGTTAGTGGAGAAAGGAGCAGACAGAGAGAAAACTTTAAGGAACTGTTAAACATAGAGAATGAAAGTAATTTGAGTATCAGTGGCTGGGGAATGGCTGGGAGAAGGAGGGAGGTGAGATAGGAGGAAGAGATCAGTAGGATGGAAGTGGAAGCAGTGAAGAAAATCAAAATGGGGAAAGCCCCAGGAATTGATGGAGTGTGTAGTGAGATGAAGCATGGTGGAGAAATAGTAGAATGGAAATGGAAGATATGCAGATTGGCCTGGGAGGAAGATAGAGTCATTGAGGATTTGAAGTCAGGTATAATTATTCCTTTGTACAAAGGAAAAGGGGGAAAAAGAAGTGTATGGTAATCATAGGGGCATTTGTCTTAGTGTAATAGGAAAAGAATATGGTAGGACACTTATTGACAGAGTTAGGGAAATAACAGAGGAGTTACTAGGAGACAAACAGGGAGGTTTTAGGATGGGAAGAGGTATTAGTCAGATATACATCCTTAAGTCTTTAATGGAAAAGTTTCTAGAGAAGGGAAAGACATTGTATGCAGCCTTCATGGATTTGGAGAAATCATATGACAGAGTGCATAAACAAGGAATGTGGAAAATATTAAGAATATATGGAGTAAATGGGAAGTTGTTGAATGCCGTGAAGAGTATGTATGAGGGTGCTAAGTCTGCAATGCATCTGGATAGTGAACTGAGTGAATTTTTCTGTCTGAATGTTGGATTGAAACAGGGATGTGTCATGTCTTCATGGTTGTTCAATCTGTATATGGATGGGGTTATAAAAGATATACTTGGTAGGACAATGGATGTTGGATTGGCCCTAATGAGAGAGGGCAGTGTTTGGAAACTCTCTGTACTGTTGTTTGCAGATGATACTGTATTGTTAAGTGAAGACAGAGGGGAACTAGAAGGCTTGGTGAATGAGTTTTGGAGAGTCTGTAAGAAGTGGAATCTATAGGTGAATACTGGGACAAGTGAAGTTATGATCTTTAAGTGAAATTAAGTCACTCAATGTACAGTGAGGTTGGATGATGAGGAAATGGAATATGTGAGTGCATTTAAGTACTTGGGTAGTGTGATGAGTAAGGATGTAAGTTTGGAGGATGAAGTGCTTGAAAGGGTATAAGAAGGAAGGAAGGTTTTTGGTTCATTGAAAACCATGATTAGAAATAGGGAAGTGAACATGGAAATAGAAAAGTCGTTGCATGTTGGTATTGTGATGCCAACTCCAACATATGGAAATGAAGCTTGGATGTTGTTGGATGGACCCAAGTCAAGAGTGAGAGCAATGGAAATGAGTTATTTGAGAAGGAAGCAAAGGAGTGTTGTGGTGTGGATGTGGCTGTGATAGAAAGCGTTAGGAGAAATACAATGAGGTGGTTTGGCCATGTGGAGAGGATGGAGACCTAGAGACTAATGAGGAGAGTGTGAGTGAGGTGGAGGGGGGGGGGAAAGGGAGGGGGAGGCCAAGGATGAGATGGAGGGATGGAATTGAGAGGTATATTAGAGGGGGGGTGTGAGCTAGGGGGAGGGCAGTGAAATGGCCTGGGACAGGGTGACATGGGTGATTTGTTTAGGGCCACCCCTAATGGAATTAAGGCATCTGGCAATAGTTAGATAGAAAAAAAATTACACAGTAGTGTTCTGGTCCATATAGAGAAATGAAAGTATCATAGCTCACTTATGGTGTTAAATTAGTTCATTTTGTGTGTTGTGATGATGACCAGACACTGATTTGTTGTCAGGTGAGAATGAGATGGACTTTGCACCCTCCTCCTTGACCATCAGGTTATTCTCTCCAGGATTGTACACCCAAGTACATCATGATTATTACACCTCACTTATGTATGTCCGTGTAGACTGGTATACTATTAAAAGCAGCTAATGTACTTTTTCCTCCCATTCATTGTTGGCCACTCAGACACAGTAATAGTGGTGTGGCTTTCAGTGATTTCCTTGTAAGTACGACATCGGACCAAAATTAAAGAGTAGTTTCTTTAAATATGGGGAGTCCAGCTGATGCACTAACCTCAGGCTCAAAGGTAAGCTGCATGATATAGGTGGGTACTAAAAGATCAAGTGCTGTACTGGTGTGTCATCTTAACAGTTATAACAGTAGTCCATCCAGTCACTCATCTGCCCTGTGCTGTTCATTCTGGTGATGCTCTTTTGTGCTTCTCTGTATCGCGGAAAAATTAAAATTGCAGATATAAAAACAGGAAATATCATAAGCCATGTTTCAGTCATTTAACCCCTTCAGTTTGAGAAATTTGTCCCAAGATGAATGAAGTAATATAGTGGGAGGTAAAGTAAGACTGAAGTTGGCATCACAGTGAAGGGACTGATTAATACAGTAGTTACTAACTCATACCAAGCAGTTCAAAACTCCATGCTGATAGTTAAGTCATCAGAGTTAAGGGGCAAAGAACATTTTCTCTGTGGTGGGAGGTAGAATAAGATTGAAGTTGGCATCACTGTGAATGGAGTGATATATACAGTAGTTGCTAACCCATGTAGTGCAAAACTCCTTGCTGGTAGTTCAGTCATCAAAGTTAAGGGGCTAAAAACGTTTTTCTTTGTGAAGGATCTGAAAGGACTTGCTTCTCATGCCATAGTCATTGTGTTGGAGGTGGTTGGTAACATCAAGGCCAGTCCTGCAACATAACAAATTCCTTTGTAAATACTAAAAAAAAGCCTGAATATTTGTGTTGCCCCATATTTGATGCAGAATTAGTTCAAAAAATAAGAAAGACATATCTCTTGAAGAGTGTACAGAGAGTCTCTCGTAGGGTGGTTTCTTGATTTTTTTTTTTCCCCTTTAAGCTGCAGTTTGTGCAGTGTATATTCTTTGCTGCATTTTTTTTGTTTTGTTTTACAGTACTTATTCTTAAAGCATGCTGAAAATCTCATTTTAGTTTAGTTTAGCTCCAACATGCTTGCATGCATTGGCCTGGGTCACCTAATGGTGGTTCTCCACACTGCTCAATCTCTGGTAGCCTCCTTAAGATTGAGGAGCATAGAGAGCCACCATTAGGTGACCAAGGCCAATGTATGCAAGCATGTTGGAGCCTTTATAAACAATACAAACTATGTGATATGATTCAGATACACACAGCATTTACTAAATCCTTTTTGATCTTCAGATACTGGAAAAAGGTGCAAAAATACTGTAATGTTCTTTAGCAAAGCTGTTGTGTTCATATTATTATAAACAACACACTGCCAGTATCCAGACTACACTAATTGATAACTTTTTACTTTGATGCTTCACTCAGTCCTCCCTCCATTCCTGCTTTGGTTGTTTTCCATGAGAACCTCATCCAACTGTATATTGCCTGTAACTTTCTCTCCCCTCAGACACGTGAAAAAGATTAGCTATATGATAACTTATGTCTTCTAGCACTTGTTATATACAAACACTAATAATGGGAGCATCTATACACTGCATTCTTATTTTGTTTATTCAGACTGCCAGTTTGACCTACTTGAAAACTGGACATTCATAGCAGAGGTTGTCAGGACAGCTGCTTGTTTCATTTCATTGTAGTCTCACTAAGTGGATAGTTCCAGCCAGCCTTGAGCCACCATCCTAGTACTGTAGTTTTCATCTCCACCCCTCATGGTCTGCATGGAGGTATCAGATATTGGTTGGAGTTACCATTTTTCTTCAGACCATTCAATCCAGACTCTGTGAAATGAGGCCATTATAGGACACTGTATTGACAGTGTCAGAGTTTGTGGTAATGAACCTCTGGAAGAGTTAAGACAAACCTTTGAAAAATTATGGTACTACTTTACAGTGGACAGATGACAGCCATCATTTTCTGCGAGTTTCATATGTCCCTCAAGTTGACTGCTTACGGCGAAGTCGTCTGCCTCTTGGTTTCTGTCATCATATAAAATTATTAACCTGCCTCATCCTGACTACTCGAGCACAAAAAAATCACCCCAATCCTGGCAACTTTTTTTTTTTTTTTTAATAAAAAGGTCAGTTTTGATGAGAAACCTTGGAAAACAACCATACAACCATTAAAGTGCTCGCCTTGCTCTAGAAATGCCATTATGGGAGGTTCTCTCTATTGCTGCGTACTCTCTTGTGGTCTGCAGCACGCCCATATTCTTATCTTCTATGCAAGGGCCAGCTATACCAGATTTGGCCAAAACACTCAGGGAAGGTATAAAAAGGTTCATTACATAGAAATTGGTAGATCTTACAAGAATATAATGGTTTTCACACACTATTGCTGTATAGGGTATATAAGCATAATTTTACTCACAGAACACATTGAAATCACCAAATTCTTGCACACTGTAATCACTATATGTGTCTTTTCCACTTACACTATACCATTTCTCACCTTACAATTCTGTTCTAACATATTTACAATTATATATAGCGTCATAATATCGCCAGTACAGTACACACATTTTTATTAGTTCTGTAGGGTGTGGTATTCTTTGAAACATGGATATAAGCTCAATCCTGTGTTGCACTCAGCACACTGATATCTTGTGTCCTTCCTCTGAGTTTTTGGCCTGACTTTTGAGTACTTGTATACTTGGCACTTGTGCTGGGGATTAGCACGAGTCGGTGTTGGAGAGATGAGTTTGAGGAAGTGGCGTGCAGAGAGCTGCAGGGGAGTTTGTGCAGTGCTGGGGGGGCGGGTGTGATGGTGGGGCCAGTCCTCTGCATACTTTCTGATCATCTTCCGGACCAGTTCCCTCACAAACAACTCGAAGATCTCCGACGTATCCGTGGTCAGTCTGTAGAGATAGTGAGCATTGAGTATGGTGATATCGAAGAAGTGAAAGAAGAGTGTGGTTCCTCTCCACGCAGTTGCCCAGGTGCATCATGCCTGCTCCCACCATTCTCATTTTCACTCACCTGCCTGCTCCCAACACTCTCACTTTCACTGCCCGGCCTGCCTTCAACACTTTCACCTTCCCCAAACAACGGAATAAGGCCTGACCTTAGTTTTTGCCTCCCTGCCCCTTCGGCTCCTTGCAGCAGAATCTTTGTCTTCCACAAGCACGAAGGCAGACGACAACCTTCGGCTTCGTCCTTGTCCTTGTCTTCGCCCTCGCTCGATCCTTCATCTTCAGGTAGGAAAGAGGCTCGTGCATGTGCATGGGGTGCGGGTGGTGCTTCCCCAGCCATGTGGTACCTCACATATTTCACCTTCCTTGGGGATGGCACCTCCTCATCACTACTACTGCTAACGTGCTCATGCAACACGTAGTCTTTGTCTACAACATCGTCATCGATGGGGGAATCACTGCTACCAGTAAAGGTATTCAATAGGTCATGAATTGCTTCATCTGATAGACCGCGGTGCGACATGTCTGTCACAAGTCAGTGCTGGTAAGAGATTGGACAAGCGTGAGGCGACCGCTGGTCACGCGGGGTCAGGGCGTGTCGCCGCCTGTTAGCTACTAGAGGAAAGTCTGACCCACATGGCTACCAAAAGTCAACCGCGGAACTTGAAAAATGTGACGCAGACAGACATCGCAATTTCAGGGCGTTTATATATATCTTCAGGACTGGGCATGACAAAAAGTTTGGGCATATATATACACGTCTCCGAGACAGCGCTGGTTAAATATCTCAAACATTCCAGCCTTTCGATGGATGCACTTTCAGTAGACTTAAAACTTGAGTGGTCACTCATACTACAGACAGTCTTGTCCCTGACAGATCAGCCAGATGCACTTGCTCTGTATAAACTCATCTGTGGAGGATGCAGTAGCAGTGGTCTAGCTAAGTCAAGTACAGTAATCCATCCAAGATCCGACGTAATAGAGTCAGTGGCATGTCTGGGACTTGGTTTTGTCTGGGACTTGGGAAAAATGCCCCTGGACAGGTACTTATAGACCCCAACCCAACCTGACTTTGAAAGCCACCTAAATAGGAGGAGTAGACTGTAGCACCATTCGAGAAGGGCAGTACTCCCAAGTTGGATGGAAAGCTGATAACAGGGAGAGCTGGAGCTCCCATTTCATCAGCCCTCGGGACTAGTTCCTGACCATCTCTCTTTGCTGAACTTTTTCAGTGTTTCAGTTACACGGAGAGTAGGTCAGCATTCTCTCCAATACTAGTTTCTCTAACTGTCAGCACCAGTCTACATGCACAGTACACACTACGCTTCCTTTTCAAAATTAAAAAAAGGAAAATGGCGGACATAAACCATGCCTCAGAGTCCCTGGGGGGGGGGGCATAAATGCCCGCACCATCCGCCTCTCTCCTGGTGACGACTCCTCAACTTGCCTGGAACCAATCTGCTCACTTCTTCATTTCTGTAACATTCGTGGCCTTTCCTCTAACTTTCTCTCCCTTGAACACCACCTCTCCTCCTCTAAACCTTACCTTCTCTTTTTAACCGAGACTCAGCTGTCTGAGGCAACTGACAGCAAACCCTCTTCTGTATCCTTCTACTTTCTGTATACTCATTTCAAAGCCAAAGGTGGCTGTTGTGTATATGTACACAACGATTAATCTTGCTCTCATGTTCCTGAACTTGATTCTTCTGAATTCTCTTCTCTCTAGCTTCGGCTCTCCTGTCATTCTCTGACTAAATATATCTGCGCTGTTTACTTATCCCATAATTCTACTATCAAAATTCTTTGACCATCTTACTTCTATGATGGAACACATTCTATCCATTTCTTCTTTCTCTGAAATCTCCATTCTAGGAAATTTCAGTGTTTACCACCACCTTTGGCTCTTTCACTGATCCACCTGGTGAACAAGCCTACATCTTTTCTATCCTTAATGACCTAGAGCAGCTTCTGCAGCACCATACTCGTATTCCTGACTGCCTTGGAGAGAGCTCCAACATACTTGACCTCTTCCTTGCAACAAATCCTTGTGCTTACACTGTTAATCTTTTCATTTTGTTGGGCTACTCTGATCACAACCTTATTACCTTAACCTGTCCTATTGCTCCAGTATGGCCTGTGAACCCTCCAAAGAAATGTCGACCGTGGCACTTTGGAGCTGCGGATTGGAAGGCCCTCAGGCAGTACTTCCTTGATTTTCGCTGGAATGATTATTGCTTCTCTGGCCGGGAGCAATGTGAGTGTGCCTTGCGCATTACGGAGGGTATTCTGTCAGTCGTGGAGGCATACATTCCTTTCTCATATCCTTTGACTAATGCAAGAAAGCCTTGCTTTAATCACGCTTGGTATAATGCTGTCCGCAACAAGGAGAGGGCCTATGAAAGGTACCAGAACCAACCCCCCCTGAATCACATCTTTTATATGTTTCTGCCTGGACTTGTGCTAAGTCTGTTCTTCGTTTTGCTAAATATAATTTCATCCGTACTAAATGCTCTCAACTTTCCAACTCTCGCTCCTTCTGGCACCTTGCCAAAAACCTTTCTAACAACTTTACCTCATCATCCTTCCCCCCTCTTTTCTACTCTGATGGCTCTGTAGCTGTTTCTTCTACTGATAAACCAGATCTCTTCGCTCAGACTTTCTCCTCCAATTCCTCCTTGGACAATTCTGGTGCTGTTCCTCCATCACTTTCCCCCTCTGACTTCCTCATGGCTGGCATAAAAATTTCTTCAGCTGATGTATTTTCAGCCATCACTGGCTTCATTACTAACAAGGCATATGGACCTGATGGAGTCCCTTCTGTTGTCCTCAAGATCTGTGCTTCTGTGCTTACACCCTGCCTAGGTAAACTCTTTCGCCCTTGTCTATCAAGTTGTACCTTTCCTTCTTGCTGGAAGTTTGCTCTCATTCAGCCTGTCCCAAGGAAGAGTGACCATTCCCAACCCTCTAACTATCGTCCAGTTGCTTTAACATCGTCTGTCTGAAAAGTTTTCACGTCTATTCTTAACAGAAAAATTTTAAAGCATCTTTCCTATCACAACCTTCTTTCTGATTGTCAGTATGGGTTCCGTCAGGGACACTCCACTGGCGATCTTCTCACCTACCTTTCAGACTCCTGGTCATCCTCCTTTCAAGACTTTGGCGAAAGCTTTGCCATTGCACTTGATGTCTCAAAGGCTTTCGATTGAGTCTAGCATAAATCTTTAATTTCCAAACTGCCCTCTTACGTTTTCTATCCTTCTGTCTGTGCCTTCATCTGTAGCTTCCTTTCTGGTCGTTCTATAGCCGCTGTTGTAGACGTCCATTGTTCTTCTCCTAGATCTATCAACAGTGGTGTTCCTCAGGGCTCTGTCCTATCACCAACTCTCTTCCTTTTTTTCGTCAGTGATCTAAGCTGTATATCTAACCCTACCCACTTGTACGCTGATGATTCCACCCTTCAGCAGTTACTTCAACTAACAAGAGATGAGGCTATGGCACACCTAATGTCTGACTTGGCTCGCATCTGTGACTGGGGTAAAAATAATCTTTTTGTTTCTAATGCATCAAAGACTCAGTTCTTACACCTACCAACCCGACAGATTCTTCCACAGGAGTACCCTCTAATGTTTAATAATATCTAGTTCAATCCTGCATCATCCTTGAACATGCTTGGGGTTTCATTCGCTCTGGATTTATCTTGGAAAGATCATATTACATCTCTTGTAAAATCTGCTTCCAAGAGATTAGGTGTGCTAAGCTGACTCCATACTTTCTTTACCCCTGCACAGTTGTTGACTTTATACACGAGTTTTATTTGCACCTGTGTAGAGTACAATTCTCATGTGTGGGGAGGCTCCCCACATACATGTCTTCTCAATAGGGTGGAGTCAAAGGCTTTTCGTCTCATTAACTATCCTCCTCTTACTGGCTCCCTTCAACCTCTGTCTCTTCGCTGCACTGTTGCATCTTTATCTCTTTTCTCTCATTACTTCCATGGTCACTGCTCCTCTGAACTGTCTACTTGCATTCCTCCACCTCTACGAGAAGTGCGTAGCTTCCATCTAGCAACAAACTCTCATCCCTTTTCTGTCCTACTCTCTAATGCAAGAGTAAACCGTTACTGCCAGTCCTTCATTTATGCAATAGGTCAACTCTGGAACTTTTTTTTTTTTTTTTTTTATGCAAGGAAGAAGGAACCAAAGGCCACAGGCCTGCATACTGTTCCTTCCAAGAAAAAGCAAAAACAGTACAAAAGAGAGCCAAATTCAAGATCCGTTCAATTCGAGATGCCTGGACACACTGCGTTTGAAAGACTGGAGATCATAGGAAGTAGGAAATACAGACAGAGGAAGACAGTTCCAGAGTTGACCAGTTGCATAAATGAAAGACTGGGAGTAACGGTTAACTCTTGCATTAGAGAGTTGGACAGAAAAGGGATGAGAGTTTGTTGCTAGACGGGTACTACGTGCCCGTCGTAGAGGTGGAGGGATGCAAGCAGACAGTTCAGAGGAACAGTGACCATTGAAGTAGCGATAGAAGAGAGATAAAGATGCAACANGACTAGTTCCTGACCATCCCCCTTTGCTGAACTTTTCATTGTTTCAGTTACACGGAGAGTAGGCCAGCATGCTCTCCAATACAAGTTTCTCTAACTGTTTACACCATTCTACATGCACAGTACACACTACACTTCCTTTTCAAAATTAAAGACATATGGCATACTTTAACCATTGCTCGGAGTCCCCCGGGGGTGGGGGGGAACCATAAATGCCCCCACCATCTGCCCCTCTATGACTCAGCATGCCTTGAACCACTGTCTGACTACTTCTTCACTTATGCAACATTCTTGGCCTCTCTTCTAGCTTTCTTTCTGTAGAACACCACCTCTCCTCCTCTAAACCTCACCTTCTCTTCTTAACAGAGACTCTGCTGTCTGAGGCAACTGACAGCAAACACTTTTCTGTATCCTCCTACTTTCTCTATACTCATTTCAAAGCCAAAGGCGGCTGTCGTTTATATGTACGCAACGACCTATCTTGCTCTCATGTTCCTGAACTTGATTCTTCTGAATTCTCTACTCTCTGGCTTCAGCTCTCTTGTCATTCTCTGACTAAATATATCTGTGCTGTGTACTTATCGCCTGAGTCTACTGACTATCAAAAATTCTTCGACTGTCTTACTTCTACGATGGAACACATTCTGTCCGTTTCCCCTTTCTCTGAAATCTCTGTTCTAGAAGATTTCAATGTTCACCACCACCTTTGGCTATCCTTTCCTTTCACTGATCCACCTGGTGAACAAGCCTACACCTTTTCTATCCTTAATGACATAGACCAGCTTGTACAGCATCCTACCCATATCACTGACTGCCTTGGAGAGAGCTCCAGCATAATTGACCTCTTTCTTATAATTAATCCTTGTGCTTATACTGTTAATCTTTTCTCTCAGTTGGGCTCCTCTGATCACAACCTTATTACCTTAACCTGTCTTATCGCTCCAGTGCAGCCTGTGGGCCCCCCAAAGAAACGTTGTCTGTGGCACCCTGGAGCTGCGGATTGGGAGGCCCTCATGCAGTACTTCTTTGAGTTTCACTGGAATGATTATTGCTTCCATGGCCGGAATCCATCTGCATGTGGCTTAAGCATTATGGAGGTTATTCTCTCGAGCAGGGAAGCATACATTCCTTTCTCATATCCTTTGTCTAATGCAAGAAATCCTTTGATTAATCACACTTGTTCTTTTGCTGTCCACAACAAGTAGAGGGCATATAAAAGGTACCGGAGCCACCCCACCCGAATCACATCTTTTTTATGTTTTTGCCTGGAATCGTGCTAAGTCTGTTCTTCGCTCTGCTAAAAATAATTTCATCCGCATTAAATGTTCTCAACTCTCCAACTCAAATTCTTCCTGCTCGTTTTGGCACCTTGCCATAACCCTTTCTAACAACTTTACCTCATCATCCTTCCCTCTTCTTTTCTACTGTGATGGCTCTGTAGCTATTTCTTCTTCTGATAATGCAGATCTCTTCGCTCAGACTTTCTCCTCCAATTCCACCTCAGACGATTCCGGTGCTGTTCCTCCATCACTTCCCCCCTCTGACTTCCTCATGGCTGACATTAAAATTTCTTCAGCTGATGTATTTTCTGCCATCACTGGCCTCAATACTAACAAGGCATATGGGGCTGATGGAGTCCCTCCTGTTGTCCTCAAGAACTGTGCTTCTGTGCCTAGGTAAACTCTTTTGCTTTTGTCTGTCAATTTGTACTTTTCCTTCTTGCTGGAAGTTTGGTCTCATTCAGCCAGTCCCAAGGAAGGGGGACCATTCCCAACCCTCTAACAATCGTCCAGTTGCATTAACATCCTGTGTCTCAAAAGCATTCAAGTCTATTCTTAACAGAAAAATTTTAAAGCATCTTTCCTATCACAACTTTCTTTCTGTTCGTCAGTATGGGTTCCGACAGGGACGCTCCACTGGCGATCTTCTCACCTACCTTTCAGACTCCTGATCATCCTTCTTTCGGGACTATGGTGAAAGCTTTGCCATTGCACTTGACATCTCAAAGGCTTTCGATCGAGTCTGGCATAAATCTTTAATTTCCAAACTGCCCTCTTACAGTTTCTATCCTTCTGTCTGTGCCTTCATCTACTGCTTCCTTTCTGGTCGTTCTATAGCCGCTGTTGTAGACGGCCATCGTTTTTCTCCTAGATCTGTCAACACTGATGTTCCTCAGGGTTCTGTCCTATCACCAACTCTCTTCCTTTTATTCATCAATAACCTTCTAAGCTGTATTTCTAACCCTATCCACTCATAGGCTGATGATTCCACCCTTCACTTTTCCATTCGGTTCCCTCAACGTCCATCTCAGCAGTTACTTCAACAAACAAGGGATGAGGCTATGGCACAAGTAATGTCTGACATGGCTCGTATCTCTGATTGGGGTAAAAATAATCTTGTTATTTTTAATGCATCAAAGACTTAGTTCTTACACTTATCAACCCGACAAAATCTTCCTCAGGATTACCCACTAATGTTTAATAATGAAGAGTTATGTCCTGCATCATCCTTGAACATGCTTGGGGTTTCATTCTCTCAGGATTTTTCTTGGAAAAATCTCCAGAATGGTGTGAAGTAATCATCTGTTCTGTGCTAAGTAAATTGTATGCTTTACTTTAAGCAATGGAAAGACCATACCAATTGAATTCATTTTCTCCCACTTTGTTTTCTGTATTTTTTCTGACTATTTTCAGGGTGTTAAATTTCTTTTTCGTGCTGAAGAATTTCCCCCACTATTACCATCACATTCCTTAAGCCATACCTACGATTGTTTGTTTCCAGCATAATGGAAGAAAGTCACTCAGCATACTCAAATGTGTATTTCATTTCCCAGTTTCCCAACTGGAGGTTAGGTGAGGCTAAATTATTAGGTTTAGTTAAGCTGAGTTAAGTTAGGTTCTGTTAAATACTTGGGACAGGACATTCTGCCATTGAGCTGACGAATCAAATGATTTGACACTGTGAAACAGTTTAATACAACGGAGAAAGAGATTTAACAAGAAATGTTTATTTATAACCCTAGAAATAATCAGAAAAATATAACACACTATCAGGAAGAAGAGGAACTGATTCGGTTAGGTGCTTCTGCTGCTTAAAGTGTATGTTTTTCACTACTTCAAGCCATCATCCCAAGTCAGCTGATAGTGGTCCCCAGCCTTCCACCAGCACGGAGCTGATAACCTTCGTAATTCCAAAGTTGTATAGTAAACCACTTTCTACCATACTTTTGCTTATTTGTTAATGATTACCTTTGGTACAGTGCAATGTTGTGCAATAAAGACCAGAAAAATAGTATATATTATTCATGTTATACTCCTTTAACTTTTAACCAAGGTTTCCCGAACCTTATTTTCTCCATATAAAATTAACTTTGCCAACCATGGTGATTTTCAGGAACCTAACCCCTTTGGTTGGCAGGGTTGTACTGTATTTGCATTTTAGATATAGTAACCCCTCTAAGACCCAGACAACCAAGACCTGGTCACTCCAAGTCCTGGACATTTTGGGCTTGGGTCCATTAGTCCAGGTCTTGGATACTCCCTAAGATATCCAGACAAAAGGCCATCTGGACAAACATTCGAAATGATCAGGAACCAAAAAAAAAAAAGAGAGAGAGAGAAAGAAAGAAAAAACTGCCAATATGTGTTCATCCCTATTGTTTAAATTTGCTGCACAGTGATGAACAGATGTTTTTGATGCGTAGTTCTGGCAACGTCCACCAGAGTGCTCCTGCATCCTTCCCAGTTCCTGCCTACCTACCGTCGTGATTGCATGCCCGCTGCCATGGCTGCCCACGTGCTCGTTTTTGTGGTGGTGTCTTACCTGCTGCACGTCCTGCTGTTCCTCTGCTGCCTCTTACTTGTGTGTGTGACGATGGATTACTGTACATGCTTGAAGTGCACCTTCACCACTGTCAGAGCCATAGTGGAGGCGGATTAATCTTTGCGACGGCCATGAACATGTCTTAAGTACCCCGTACAGTGCTAAATATTTTCCTTGCTCATTTTTAATTTCTCATTCTCTGGTTCCTTTTTATTTATTTTATGGTTTCTCTCCCCTATTTGCATGAATAGGGTCTTAAATAGGTGCTGTGCATGTCCTGTAGGGAGTTACTTAGGTGGCTTTCAAATTTAGGTTTAATTGGGGTCTATAAGTGCCTGTACAGGGGCATTTTGCCCAAGTCCCAGACAAGACCAAGTCCCAGACATTACTTGGGCGCTATTACGTCAGATATTGGTGGGGTTGCTGTATTTATTTGTACAAAAGAGAAGTCTTTCAAGGTGAGTTGTCAAGCTAAAGGCGAAACACTTCTAACTTTTGCTAGTTTTCGCACTGCATCCTGATTTTTTATTAATACTTAAACACAAATTTTTGATGAATTTTGAATAATTCGGTATGGATCAACCCATATGGTGATAAAAATTATAATATTTTCCAATTAAAAGTGCCAATTCAGAGCCAGTTTGCTAAATGACTTCCAGTTTGGTAATTTGTCACACCCCTTGTTTTGATGTTCAATCCAGGTGACTTACATTTCTTTCCTCTCCATTTGTGAGCTACTTGTGTATGATGATTCCCCCCCCCCCAGCTCATCCGGGTGTCATATTTACATGTCCTCCTGGGGCTGTCCGGGGTGCATGTATACGTCATCTAGTATTTTGCGACATTGTTTCCGCAGGTTATTTCCACCACACCCTACTGCACGCATCTGAGTCATACTTCAGTCACTTGCCTACCTCCGTAATGGATAGACCTACACAAAACGTTTTCCCGGTGTCTGGATCCTTGGCTGAGCGCCCACATCCGCTGACTTCATCACCAATGAACTCCAAAGGCCAGAAGGGAAAAGACCTTAGTGATAATGTGATAGGGAGAGAACTCAAGATGACATTATCGCCATTTGTGAGTGGAGAAAGTGACTTTTCCTCTCAGGAAAGCAACCGCCGTAATGAGTGCCGATACTTATGCGTCGTGTTAGGAGGGTGGAGGACATGACTCCACTGTGCACCCATCATTTCCCCTTGTATGTTCATCTGCTATTTCCGATGATGGGAATGGTTCAGAGGGTATTGATGATCCTGGAGAGGGGAATATTGGCAAGGATAAGGAGATGGAAGAGGAGGTAAGCAGTGGAGGAAGGGAGGAGGAATTGAGTGCGTCGATCCTCGTGCCACCTCTCTCTGTTTACCTGAATAATGGAAGCAGAAAGTTTGTTTCGTGATGAAATCAGTGCCTTATTTTTTATTGAAAGTTTCCGTGTGTGTATGTTTGTTATGATGAAAAAGCACAAATCACAGGAAAAAATTTTATAGTGCAAAATGTAGTGGAGAAAGGGAGGCGGGAGGGAAGAGAATCGTGGTGCCGTATGCCACCGCTCTGTCTGTTTACGTATAATGAAGGCAGAAAGTTTTTCATGATGAAATCATTGCCTTATTTTTATTTTTTTTTTTTGTGTGTGTATATTTATTATGATGAAAAAGTCTAAGTCACAGGAAAAAAGTCTGTCATTGTGGATAATACAGTATTTTCGATTATGGAGTGAGAGGAGAGTGGATGAGGAATTTAGAAGGAATTTGAGTGCAAAGTGGAGGGAATGTAAAAAAATGGTCTAGAAAAAGGTAGAGTTAGACAGGGTGCCAAGGAAGTTAATTGAGGAGTCAAAGATAAAAATGGTAGATTGCTAGTGGAGATGGGAGGAAAAAGTGAACAGATGGAGAGAACACATTAACGAATTGTTGAACATAGAGAATGAAAGTAATGATAATATAAGTAAGTGGCTGGGGAATGGCTGAGAGAAGGAGGGATGTGGGAAGAGAGGAAGAAATCAGTAGGATGGAAGTTGTGGAAGCAGTGAAGAAAGTTAAAATGGGGAAAGCCACAGGAATTGATGAGGTGTGTGGTGAAATGCTGAAGTACGGGGGAGAGATAGTAACAGAATGGATGTGGAAGGTGTGCAGATTGGCCTGGGAGGAAGGTAGAGTCCCGGAGGAATGGAAGTCAGGTATAATTATTCCCCTGAGCAAAGGAAAAAGTGAAAAAGAAGTGTGTGGTAATCATAGGGGCATTTGCCTTCTTAGTGTAATGCGAAAAATATACGGTAGGATACTTATTGACAGAGTTAGGGAAATAACAGAAGAATTAGTTGGAGAAGAGCAGGGAGGTTTTAGGAAAGGAAGAGGTTGTGTAGGTCATACCTACAGATATTCATTCTTAGGTCTTTAGTGGAAAAGTTTCTAGAGAAGGAACAGAGGTTGTAATCTTCCTTCATGGATTTGGAGAAAGCATATGACAGGGTGGATGGACAAGGATTGTGGAAAGTATTAAGAATATTTGGAGTAGATGGGAGTTGTTAAAGGCCGTGAAGAGTATGTTTGAGGGTGCTAATGCTGCAGTGTGTGTGGATGGTGAACTGAGTGAATTTTTCCATTTGAAGGTTGGATTGAAACAAGGATGTGTCATGTCTCCATAGTTGTTCAATCTGTATATGGATGGGGTTATAAAAGAGATACAAGGTCGGGCAGTGGATGTTGGAGTGGCCCTAGTGAGAGAGGGCAGTGTTTGGAAACTCCCTGTACTGTTCTTTGCAGATAATGCTGTGTTGTTAAGTGAAGACGGAGGGGAGCTGCAAGGCTTGGTAGATGACTTTGGGAGAGTGTGTAAGAAACGTAATCTAAAGTTGAATGTAGGGAAAAGTGAAGTGAAGCTCTTCGAGAGAAGTGAAGTCAGTGAATTTACAATGAAATTGGATGGGGAGGATATGGAGAATGTGAGTGCGTTTAAGTACTTGGGTAGTGTAATGAGTAAGGATGGATGTTTAGAGGGTGAAGTGTTTGAAAGGGTGCAGCAGGGAAGAAAGGTTGCTGGTTCGTTGAAAGCAGTGATAAGTAACACGGAAGTGAGCATGGAAATGAAAAAGCTGCTCCATGACAGTATTGTGATTCCAACTCTAACGTATGGAAGTGAAGCTTGGACCTTGTTGGAGGGGCAGAAGTCAAGAGTGAGAGCGGTGGAAATGAGGTATTTGAGCGGAGCATGTGGAGTCACATGCGACAGACTGACAAATGAGGAAGTGAAAGAGCATTGTGGGGTGGATGTGGATGTGATAGGAAGTGTTAGGAGGAACACATTGAGGTGGTTTGGCCTTGTGGAGAGGATGGAGGGTAAGAGACTTATGAGGAGAGTGTAGGTGAGTGAGGTGGGAGGGAGGGAGAGGCCAAGGATGAGATGTAGGGATGGAGTGGAGAGGTATATGAGAGAGGGGGGTGTGAGCTGAGAGCAGGGCAGTGAAATGGTGGGGAACAGAGCAACATGGAGGCGATTTGTTTGTGGCCACCCCTTATGGGATTAAGGCATCTGGCAATAGATAGATAGATAGATTATGGACTATGTGGAGTCACATGGAGAGACAGACTGACAAATGAGGAAGTGAAGGAGTGCTGTGGCATGGATGTAGATGTGATAGAAAGCATTAGGAGAAACACATTAAGGTGGTTTGGCCATGTGGAGAGGATGGAGAGTGAGAGACTGATGAGGAGAGTGTATGTGAGTGAGGTGGACAGGGGGAGATGGAGGGGGAGGCCAAGGATGAGATGGAAGGATGGAGTGGAGAGGTATATGAGAGAGATGGGTGTGAGCTGGGAATAGGGCAATGAAATGGCAGGGGACAGGGCGACATGGAGGCGATTTGCTTGTGGCCACCCCTTACTGGATTAAGGTGTCTGGCAGTAGATAGATAGACTGTGTGTATAACTATTTTGTTCACAATTTTTTTTTTTTAAGTTTTATGCAGTAGTAGTGGTACTTTTTTTATTAGTAGTAGTAGTTGTTGTAGTAGTGGTAGTTGTAGTAGTAGTAGTTGTTGTAGTAGTGGTGGTTGTTGTACTGGTAGTTGTAGTACTGTAGTAGTAGTAGTAATAATAGCATTATTTGTAGTAGTTGTAATACCCAGACTTCTAGTTGCATAGTGGTGCCCAAATCAACCAACAATGCAAGCCAAACGTACATCTCTGTGTGTGTGAGAGAGAGAGAGAGAGAGAGTTTGTCTGTCTGTAAAGCATCTGGGTATTATGCATAAGTTGGTATTAGTTTTGTACATACCTGTATGTTGTTTTTTGTGTAATTAGAAAAAATTATTTTATTGCTCTGTGTATATTTATGTGAATAATGGAAGCAGAAAGTCTGTTTCATGGTAAAGTCGTTGCCTTATTTTATATTGAAAATATTTTTTAATACATATTTGTTATGATGTAAAAGTACAAATCTCAGGAAAGAGAAAGTCATAGTGGTAAGTATTTCCGATTATGGACATTATGTAAATATCTGCTGGTACTTTGTTTGCTGGGAGGAAGGTAGAGTCCTGGAGAATTGGAAGTCAGGTATAATTATTCCCCTGTACAAAGGAAAAGGGGAAATAGAAGTGTGTGGTAATCATAGGGGCATTTTGTCTTCTTAGTGTAATAGGAAAAGTATATGATAGGATAATTATTGACAGAGTTAGTAGTTGTAATACCCAGAAATATCAGAGGAATTAGCTGGAGAAGAACAGGGAGGTTTTAGGAAGGAACGAGGTTCTGTAGAACAGATATTCATTCTTAGATCTTTAGGGGAAAAGTTTCTAGAGATGGGAAAGAAGTTGTATGCAATCTTCATGGATTTGGAGAAAGCATATGACAGGGTGGATAGACAAGGATTGTGGAAAGTATTAAGAATATATGCAGTTGATGGGAAGTTGTTGGAAGGCCTTGAAGAGTATGTATGAGGGTGCTAAGGTTGCAGTGCGTATGGATAGTGAACTGAGTGAATTTTTCTTTTTGAAGTTTGGATTGAAACAGGGATGTGTCATGTCTTGATGGATGTTCAATCTGTTTATGGATAGGGTAATAAAAGAGAAACAAAGTAGGGCAGTGGATGTTGGAGTGGCCCTAGTGAGAGAGGGCAGTGTTTGGAAACTCCCTGTACTGTTGTTTGCAGATGATTCTGTGTTGTTAAGTGAAGAGAAAGGGAGCTGCAAGGCTTGGTAGATGAGTTTGGAAGTGTGTGTAAGAAATGGAATCTAAAGGTGAATGTAGGGAAGAGTAAAGTTATGGTCTTCAAGAGAAGTGAAGTCATTGAATGTACAGTGAGGTTGAATGAGGAGGCAATGGGAAATGTTAGTGCATTTAAGTACTTGGGTAGTGTGATGAGTAAGGATGGAAGTTTAGAGGGTGAATTGCTTGAAAAAGGTACAGCAAGGAAGAAAAGTTGCTGATTCCTTGAAAGCAGTGAAATGAAACAGGGAAGTGAGCATGGAAGTAAAAAGCTGCTTCATTATAGTATTGTGATACCAACTCTAACATATGTAAGTGAAGCTTGGACCTTGTTGGAGGGACAGAAGTCAAGAGTGAGAACAGTGGGAATGAGTTATTTAAGGGGAGCATGTGGGGTCACATGGAGTGACAGACTGACAAGTGAGGAAGTGAAGGAACTTTGTGGTGCTGATGTGGATGTGATAGGAAGTGTTAAGAGAAATTCACTGAGGTGGTTGGACCATGTGGAGAGGATGGAGAGTGAGAGACTGATGATGAGAGTGTATGTGAGTGAGGTAGAGGGAGGGAGAGGAAGGGGGAGGCCAAGGATGAGATGCAGGGATGGAGTGGAGATGTATATGAGAGAGGGGGGTGTGAGCTGGGAGCAGGGCAGTGAAATGGCGGGGGACAGGGTGACATGGAGGCGATTTGTTTGTGGCCATCCCTTACGGGATTAAGGCATCTGGCAATAGATAGATAGGTAGACTTTGTTCACAATATACATATGTATTTTTTTAGTTTTTTTTGTAGTAGTTCTTGTAGTAGTAGTAGTAGGAATGGTAGTAGGTGTGGTAGTAATACTAGTAATTGTAGTTGTGGTAGTTGTAGTAATAGTAGTAGTCATAGTAGTGGTAGTTGTAGTAGTCATAGCAGTAGTAATAATAGTATTATCTGTAGTAGTTGTAATATCCAGACTTCTACTCGCACATCGGTGCCAGAATTGAGTGACAGTGCAAGCCAAACATACATCTGTGTGTGTGTGTGTGTGTGAGAGAGAGAGAGAGAGAGAGAGAGCGAGCAAGAGTCTGTCTGTCTGTAAGGCGGGGTGGTGGTGGTGAGCGAGCAGGCATCCTGCCTCAATGTCGTTGCTTTGGTTACTGGCCTCCCAGCACCAAGCATGACCGATTATGGAAAATTTTTCATGTTAATAATGTTTATGGTGGATTTTGGTCTTCTAGAATTGATATTGAAGTGTTATTATTGTGGAGGGCTAGTGTAGGCCGTAGTTGTGTTATCGAACCTTTGCAACGCATACGGACACCAGCAAAAAAAAAAAAAAAAAATTGCCCTTATTCCCCACTCACTCACTCTCTTTATACACATTTCATGGACCATCTGATGCAATCAGCATGAAGTCAAAGGATTGGTGAGTATTATGACACCTTGTTTGTTATATTTAGGTACGTAGTAACTGAGATAAGAAGGTTAAAAAATAGATGATTTTCCTGATATTTCTTGGGAATGCCCGGCTGGGGGAGTGCTCACGGCAACATCTGCCGGACAGGAGGAGTTAAAGCAGTGTATATATAACGGAGTTCCAGCCTTATTGCTGGCACAAATTTTGCTGGTATTTTTACAAATTGTGCCTAAGGTACTCTCATTCAATCCAGTGTCTTGGCTAATTTATCTGTCTGTTGCCGGAAGCCTCAGTCCTGTAAGGGGTGGCCACAAACAAATTGTCTCCATGTCACCCTGTCCAATGCCACTTCACTGTCTTGCTCCCAGCTCACCCCCTCTCTCTCATATACCTTCCACTCCATCCCTCCATCTCATCCTTGGCCTCCCCGTCCCACTCCCCCCCTCCACCTCGCTCGCATACACTCTCCTCATTAGTCTCTCGCTTTCCATCCTCTCCACATGCCCAACCACCTCAGTGTATTTCTTCTAATGCTTTCTATCACATCCACATCCACATCACAGCGCTCCTTCACTTCCTCATTTGTCAGTCTCTTTCTCCATGTAACTCCACATGCTCCTCTCAAATAACTCATTTCTACTGCTCTCACTCTTGACTTGTGTCCTTCCAACAAGGTACACACTTCACTTCCATGCATTAGAGTTGGTATCACAGTACTGTCATGCAGTGACCCTTTTACTTCCATGCTCACTTCCCTGTTCCTTATCACTTCACCCTCTAAACTTCCATCCATACTCGTCACACCACCCAAGAACTTAAATGCACTCACATTTTCCATTTCCTTCTCATCCAGCCTCACTGTACATTCATTGACTTCATTTCTTTCAAACACCATATCTTTACTCTTCCCTACATTCACCTTTAGATTCCATTTCTTACACACACTCATACTCCCTAACTCATTCACCAAACCTTGCAGTTCCTGTTCATCTTCACTCAACAATACAGTATCATCTGCAAACAATAGTACAGGGAGTTTCTGAACACTGCCCTCTTTCATTAGGGTTGCTTCAACGTCCACTGCCCTACCTTGTATCTCTTTTATAACCCCATCCATATATAGGTTGAACAATTATGGGGACTTTACACATCCCCATTTCAATCCAACATTCAAATACAGTAATCCCTCCAATATTTGATGTAATAGAGCCAAAGGCATGTCTGGAAATTGGGTTTGTCCTGGAATTGGGCCAAAGCCTCTTGGACAAGTACTTATGGACCCTAACCCAGCCTAACTCTGAAAACCACCTACATAACTCCCTACTGGACATGCATAGCACCTATTTAAGAACCTGTTCACACAAAGAAGGGACAGAATGCATGAAATAAATGAAAAGGAACCAGAGAATGAGGAATTAGAAGTGAGTATGGAAAATATTTAACAGTGTACAGGTCACTTACCAGGGGTGTGGAGTCGGAGTCAGAGTCAGAGTCAGGAGTTGAGGAGTCGGATACTTTTGGCTGGAGTCGGAGTTGGTAAAAATATCTCCGACTCCGACTCGTTTACGTGATCAATTCTCGTGTAAAGTATTTGAGTGCACTGCTAGGCCAGTTGTACCACTTTGTGCGTGGGAAATTCGGTGCCTTTGACACTGCCAAGGGTTGCCACAGTTTTATTCATTTACGATATTGTATACACTAATAATGTGGATGAAGTAAACTTGAAAATATGTAAGTAGTGCAGTATGCCTACTACTGTACAGTCACAGGTCATTATACGTTGAACTGGTATACGATAATTCACTACAATGACAGCAAAAAAGTTACACCCCAATATCCAGTTTACAATGAATTCGCTGCTGTAACTGACAAATGAGGAAGTGAAGGAGCATTGTGGTGTGGTTGTGGATGTGATAGGAAGTGTTAAGTGAAACACATTGAGGTAGTTTGGCCATGTGGAGAGGATGGAGAGTGAGAGACTGATGAGGAGAGTGTATGTGAGTGAGGTTGAGGGGGGGGAGAGGGAGGGGGAGGCCAAGGATGAGATGGAGGGATGGAGTGGAAAGGTATATGAGAGAGGGGTGTGTGAGCTGGGAGCCGGGCAATGAAAAGGTGGGGGACAGGGCGACATGGAGGCGATTTGTTTGTGGCCACCTCTTACGGGATTAAGGCATTTGGCAATAGACAGATAGATAGAACGATTTTGCCATCAGAAAATTTCTTATGAAGCGCCAGGTGCACGCAAGGCGACCGTCGCTCGTCTCAGGCAAGATGGCGGCCCGGCGTTCAGAGCATTGTTTTTGGTTCAGTTGCGCAGTCCCACCACCCCTTCAAAGCCCTGTACTTTCCACTTGTTCACATGTGCTCTCTGCTATCATCACCTCTCAGCCAGGCATTGTACTACAGTATACATCATGTAGCACCAGGCCAGTGTTACGCAATTGTGATTATTGTGTTGTTGCCTTTATAGTGAGATGAGGAGAGTGGTGGCTGAACAGGGAGCCGTAGATAGGGGCGTTAATGAACAGTATAGAGCCCTTAAAAACAACCTCTTGAGAGTTACCGATGCAATTTGCGGTTGGACAAGAGGCCCACCTAGACATAAAGTAACTTGGTGGTGGGATGAGGGTGTAGAAGCCGCAGTTATGGAGAAAAGAAGGCTTTTCCGGGAATGGAAGAAGGGTGGTAACAGGGAGGAGTACTTGGCTGCCAAGCGCAGGGCTAGAAGAGAGGTATACAGGGCGAAGTCTGAGTCATAGAGACTTTTACTTGATAATCTAAATCATGGAGAAAGGAAAAATATGATTTTTAGGGTGGCAAATCAGGTGAAGAGGGATAATCGGGACATTGTAGGTGAGCAGTGTGTGAAGAATGATGATGGAAGGGTAGTGGTGAACAGTGAGGATATTAAAGATGCATGGAGAGAGCATTATAGCCG
>JAGKTI010002411.1:0-39407 GCA_018397915.1 Birgus latro
ATTTGATTTTCCAGGGGCGTAATGTCACGAATTTTCTGCATCATGAAATTATGTATTGTAAATCGTGACATCGAGTGATTTGTAGGAACGATGAATAGTTCTGAAGTCCGTGAGAATTCGCCATTCTCTTAACCGTCCACTCGCATACTTGTATTTTCATCAAATTTTCAAAACTTTTGTCATTCTTTCGCGAGTGACTGTCTTTATGTACAGACTGCATTCCTCTGAGCGATAATTTCTGAATTGTCGTTTCAGCCTCCCTAGCTGTTAGGTGGCCACGCCCTTTTCACACGATGCCTCTGTCTAGATCAAGCATCGAGTCAGTCGTCCTTTAGCAGTTACGAAGAGCGGGTTTGCTATACCCAATGCGGATAGATTTTAATATACTGCAGTATTGGCGTTTTCCCGAATCTTCCACCAACTTGGTGATCGACTAGAGCAGCGGCGGTCTCATCTTTATTGATTAGTATTTCTTTTGTTTTTCCTAGGCTTAAGATTCTTTAGTTTTTTTTTTTTTTTTAGCTCAGTGCTTTATTTAGTTATTTGTCTGAGTGCTTGAGTGAGTGCATTTCCCTTTCTTTGATTTTGAATTGATTCATGTAACGTAAATTTATTTTCTTGTAATTAATAAATTTACAGTTCGTTTTCTTGAGCTTTGTTAAATGTAACAGTCGCGTTTGATTTCCCCACATATTTAGTACACTTTTGCTACTCCGAGTTAGCACAACTCCGTATATTAATCACGACTGGTACTTAGGCCAGCTCTTGGTATTAATTCTTAAATCCGTTGTGCCAGCTAGGAGTTTGGCTCAGCCAAGATCCTGTGTATTATTATTATTATTATTATTTTTAATGTTAAGGGAAGAAACTAACTTTCTCAGAGGCCAACAGTACAGTAATACAGCCTTCTTGAGCGTTTAGTCTCTGCTGTGTGCTGTTGAGAAGGTTTATAAATTCTCAACTCTAGAGAATTGGTGAAGTAAGCCAGCATAAAAGTGAAATCGCTACTTGATTTCACGAGTTGATTCTCTCGTGATAATCGACTCGATAGTTATTCCTAGTGACCATAGCTACATTTTAATTTTCCACCTGACAGTTATATCTCGCTGAACGGCTTCAGCTATCAACATAAAACCTTCCGGGTATCAAGATATAGCCAAAATCTTGGATTAGTTCGAAAATGGGCACTCGGGATCAAGGTCAAGGTCACCAAAATGGCTTCCAAAGGGCAACTAGTCTTTATTGCCTGCCTTTAATACCATTCTATCTCTTGAACTGCTTGGGCTATGAACATGAAACTTTCAGGGTATCAAGATATGGCCAAAATCTTGGACTTGGCCAACAGTATATTGAGGCGGGCAATTAGCATTCGCCTCCCTAATGCTTTTCTTTCAGTTTGCTATTGTATTTTTTACCTTGGAATTCGAGTTACATATCACTAGTTTTCAGGCAAAATCTCTATTATCATAAGCTTGTGTAATACTTGTTGTTGGTATTTTTATTGGCCACCTTTTAGCAAGGCGGAGTGATAGTGTGTGTGTGTGTGTGTGTGTGCGTGTCTGTGAGAGAGAGAGAGAGAGAGTGTGTGTATCTTTTCCCATTATGTCTTACGAACGGCTTGAGCCATCAACATGAAACCTTTATCTATCAAGATATGGCCAAAATCTTGGACGAGTTCGAAAATGGGCACTCGGGGTCAAGGTCAATGTCACCAGAATGGCTGCCGGAGGTCAACTAATTTTTATCGCCATCCTTTAGCATCATTATATCTTATGGATGGCTTGAGTCATCAGTATGAAACCTTCAGGGTATCAAGATATGGCCAAAATCTTGGACGACTTCGACAATGGCCACTTGGGGCCAAGGTCAAGGTCACCAGAATGGCTGCCAGAGGTCAACTAGTTTTTATCGCCCCACTTTAGCACCATGATATCTCTTGAACGGCTTGAGCTTTCAACATGAAACCTTCAGGGTATCAAGATATGGCCAAAATGCTGGAATTTGCCATTAGCATATACTGGCGGGCTATTAGTATTCGGCTCCTGAATGTTTTTCTTTCATTTTTTTTAGTAATGACTTTTTTCTAGTGTTTTTTCTCAGTAGTATTCTAATACTAAGTGAGAAACCCCAAATCTTCATTGGAATAGTAATCTAAAATGTAGGACTCGATAATGTACGTAAATAAATATTGCCACCATCCCTGCCACCACCACCACCAATACAGCATAGCAACAACAACAGCAACAAAAATGCAAAGTTTCAGCACCATGTCTTGTTAGTCACTTGCAGGTGGCTGAAATGACATGTTACAAATATTGGCCTAAACGCTGCTAGCGCACTTTGATTCGATGCTTGTAATGGCTGATCTCTGACACTCGGCTGCAGATATTGCGCGGACACCCACCAGTATTTTAACATCTTCATGGGACTGTGACTTCTGCCAAAGATGTCATCATATGTGAAGCTGAAAGTATTTGATGAAAAGGTGGGCTGCGTTCTGTTGTTTACGATGACAGATGTATAAGACCAATGCTTACTTTGTTTTTGTTGGTGTGTACATCCTCCTCCTCCTCCTCCTCCTTCTTCTCGGAGAAAGCCAGAATTAAACCATCGCCAAGCCCATCTCCCACCTTTACAGAGCATATTAACCCACCCTGCTCCACCCAGCACCATCCCAGCCCATCCCACCCACTTCTTTCCATCCAACCCACGCTTTTTCCACCTCCACCCCAACATCTACCTTCCAAGGAAAATTTATGACTTACACCTTCCTGTCACCAACGCCGCCATTCATAAACCCCTATCATTACACTCGACCTGCCCGGTCCCAACACCTACCACAATCAGCCTGTCCCACCCACTACTTTCCACCTCACCCCACCCATTAATTTGATCCCTTGCTTTTGACTTGCATCTTACCGGCATTCCTGTAACATCCACTTTCACAGCTTATACTTCCCGGCATGCCCCAAGTCTCCCCACTCCTACCTGCCCCTCCCCCCCCTCCCAGTTCAGCTTTCACCTTTTTCATTCGGATGACATGTTTATTTTCGCTACTTACAGACAATATAACACAGAAGGAAAAATTAAAATTTACCTTCACGAACCCCTTCATCACAAGAGATTTCCCCAGGCTCAGTATATTTGTGTAGAGGAAGCAAGAATAAGCTGAAAAAGGAATGTCATCGGACTTTAGGGGTTAATGTGATGGATATCATAACAATTGTTTCAATTACCAGCAGACATATCCCATATGCGCATCATGTATTTCTCCAGTGGTGCTGGAGGATACCTTTATATGGGGCACCGATATAACCAGGTGGTTATACTACCCATTTATACAAAGTTCCCCTCAGTTCCCTCCCCTTCCCCCGAAAAGATGATGGGCGGCAGAAGACAGCGTCAACCTGAAGTCCACCAGATTCACGTCCAGATGAGCCTGGGGCCAAAACAGCAGTACTTTATCCCGTTGTGTCCCGCATCAACCCATCCTGTTTGATCATCCCTAGCCAGTTTTGAAAGACAAATATCGACATTTCTAAACCATTGCATCGATTTGGTTGATTTTCGGCACATGCCTGAAACGATCCATACTGATTTTATTTGACTGATGGACCTACAGGTTCCTGAAAGAACCTGAAATCCCTGATCTCTCATATGCGAAAACCATTGTACAGATTAGGATGATTTTGTACTCAAGCCTTCAGAGGCATGGCCTGAATCGATATATTGACCGATATCCACCAGCTGAACCTGAAGTATTCAGAATGGGCCTAAATTGTCGTAAATTTCTCAAGTATCTTTCCCCATTTCATTTACTCTTACGTGTGTGTATGTATGTGTGTTTTATTCTTTATTAATCCTTCTCACTAACATAATACAAATATAAAATACTAGAATGGCACTCAGTAGAGCGCATACCTCCGCCATGGCCCAGTATGCAGCTGGAAAAAGACTATCCCCCTATAGAAGCATAATTTAAATCCGCTAGATCCGGAATTTTGCATGGATCCGCGCCAAACTGTACACATTCGTAGATACCAACATCCTAAGTATGCCTGTTTTTTTTTTTTTAATCAAGATCCATGCAATGTTCACTGAGAAATTAACGAAAATGTCGAAAAATGCCCTATCTCTCAATGTTAAAGAAAGTGAAAAAAAAATCTGGATCCGCCCCAAAATTTAATGGAGTCTATTCTGGGTCAAGACCCATTCTTCTACCAAGTTTCGTGGAAATCCGTCCTGTAGTTTTTGTGTAATCTTGCTCACAAACCAACCAACAAACAAATGGACGAGGGTGAAAAGAGCCTCTTTGGCGGAGGTAATAATACCTTGGCATAACAACATACGGGCAGAATCTAGTAATGCTTCTGCTCGCAGGTATTGTACTGTAAATTTGTAAATGTACGGTTTCTTGATTGTCCAGTTTATTTTATGAAGTTCAAAATCGGCGAAATAATCAAGTTTTGCAACAGTGACTGCAAAATTTATTCTAACAGTGATACGCCCGCAGATAGTACAAACATAGACCAGACTCTTTAAAACTGTACAACGTATATTTCTCACTCACTGAAGATCCACTGTGTACAAGCATTGTAATTATAGTCTCTAGCTGTAGTGGTGATCGTTGAGATGCCTAATAATTGTTGTTAGTACAATTCATGGTAGAACTGTACTTACACTTCGACAGGAACTCTTGTGACTGCCGTTTCATAACTTATACATTCCCATCCATTGCCATTGAATAATGGCGGCCTCAGATGATTTCATACACTGGAAGTCAATGTTAAGGTTGTATGATACTGAGGTTAGAATGGAATAACACCAAGGAGCGTAGAATGGCTTGCATAAGATCATCTTTTAGGGGTGGAGTGATAAATTCTTATGATCAGTAACGTCGAAACTGACATTCCCGAAATATATTAAGCCCAGTCCATTGCTCGGGGTATATTTTACACATTTAAAAGCATAAATATGTGATACTGGAGAGTACCATGGGAGGACGGAGGAGTACAAAGGAAAGCATCCGTTTGAGTCTGTTATACAGTAGGATAATTATAATCTAACGTATCTGTTCCATGGGTCAAAGACAATGTTAGGAAAAAAGTATGTGTTATGCTACGTATTTGTGGGTCAGTTTCTCGGCCCTCAAATACGCAGGCTACAGCGGGTTCCTATTCTAGACCGGGTCAGCAATTCTAAGGAAAGGACTGGACACAAAAACAAGGCAGTGACTGTTACACACTGTTACTGGCGTAGATACCCCAGTTGTGTGATAGAAAGAGGAGAGGGAGATGATAATTGTAAAGCAAGCCGCCGAGAAATCAGTTAATCCTTCCTATCGTGTTTGACCTGGTGGGTCGGACAAAGGGTCATTCTGTGTACACAGCAGTCAAAAAGGGTCACTGGAAATAAATTAGGAGATTATCACAAAGATCCTATTTCCCAGTTTAACTGCTCCTGTCCCGTGAGAAAGTACAGTAAGCTTGAGAGGGGCGGAGCGTATTTTCAGAGTACGGCCAATCAAAATAGGCTGAATCTTTCTCTGCCTTTCTTGATGGCTTGTAATTGGCTATGGGTGAGCTGAGTGAGGCTCTCATGAGTCATACGAGGTCTAGTACTGTTTGAGTGGCTAGAGATTATTATTCTAAATGCCTAATGGCTAAATAACCGAAAGAGGCAGAGAACCAACCTTTTATAAGCTCGATCTAGCAGAGAGAGCATCACTTTTAAAGTCATTTTTCAAGAGACACATTCACACGTCTTTGTACAGTCACGTACTTTGTTTGTCACATTTTATTACACTTTCCCTCTTAGTTTCTCTTTGCTTAATACGTGACGTTAATTTCAAAAGACGACTTTGTTTTGCACCATTATTCGTTTATTCACTACTCCATCTACACTTGTGTAATTTATTCACTTTCTGTCACCTATACGTGTGTGTGATTTATACTTGGTTTTTACCCTGTCTCCAAGCCACTCGTGTTGGGTATCTGTGATTATAGCTATTTGTTTATTTATTCTCTTTGTAATCAGAACCTGAAATCTGTATTCGGATGTTTGTGTTATAGTGTACAGCAAAGTTAAGTTAGTTTTTGTGTGAACTTTACCTTATCCCTTTTGGTGATTAATTTAAGGGTTAAGAGTGCACCTTAATATACATGTCCGTAACAACACATGCATTACAAATATCTTCCCAGAAACAATAATACATCAATAAATGCTGGGTTGGCCGGGGATGGGTTAACATAAGGTTTTACTTGACTGGAAATCTGTCACTATACCGGCTTAGGGAAAGTACTGTACAGTATGGTAATATTTACCCAGCACTTATGGCACATAAAATACACTTATGATTCAGGACACAGGAATGAATTTACTACAATTTCCCAATCTCATATAGCACTGGACGGCACTGATACACGAATTACGTTAACACCTGTGTCAATAGACACTCACCTGGCCGGAAGTCTATCTCGAATAGAGTCTGCCGCGCAGCGATCACTGAAGGGGGGACTGCGGTATTCTAGCGGGACATTTGGAGATGGCTAGACATACCATAACTAATGTGCCTGGACACTGGGGCGGGTGGAGGTTTAATACACAAGGGGGAGGCACGATTGGAATAATATCCTTTCCTTCTGTTAGTCACTGTGGTGTTTCGCATGCCTGTGCACTAGGGAGGGAGAGTTTTAATAAACAAGGGAATGGCATGATCGACCTAATATTATTGTTGTTGGTCACTGTGGTGTTTCGTTCACTGGGGGATGCACAGGACTCCACTCGGGATACAAATTAGGCCAAAGTTACTGTTGGGCTCGTCCAATCTTACACTCTGGGCTCCTGGTCACTTTATCACTAGAATATACCATAAGGAATCAATCGCATGGTTTAAACTAATGTACACATATATCTGGGTCTAGAAGGCACACACACAGGTAAAGTCCACTCGTTTCACTATCACTGGTGGGCCACAGGTTGATTCCTTCGTCTGGAGGAAGGACAGAGTGATGCACCCCTGGGCAAGGCCCCACACATAGTCGTGGGGCTAAGGGCTCAGCCTGAAGAGAGCCAGGAGATGGGCCTGATGTCGAGTCTGGGAGAGACTCGGAGAGGTCCCACCCACAGGTAAGTCACGCCCTGGTGTTCGGGGCAACTCCCAGGGTGACTGAGGACCCAGGGTACTGGAACCTGGGGTGGCTGGACTGCAGCAACGGCTGGAGGGCAGCGTCGCCATCAGGGTCGTCACACGTGAACCTCAGGCCGGGGGAGTAGTGGACAGGGCCCGACGTTGGCTGCTGGGTCTGCTGGGGCTCCGCTTCGGCTGCTGTTCACACTGGTAGAGTTGCAAGGAACCAAGGCCTCGGGTGAGGCCTTGCCACGGCTCTGGGGAAGGGCCCTCTCTGGCTGCAGGATCTCCTGTGGGAGAGAAGCAGATTGTGGCCTGCTTTACCTCCAGCCTGACGCGACTAGTGGCCGATGTCAAAGTTGCACAGGGGACTACAGCTTCAGTGCGGCTAGTGGCCTGCTCTACCTCTGGCCTGACATGACTAGTGGCTGACGTCGTAGTGGCACAGGGGACTACAGCTCCAGGGCGGCTAGTGGCCTGCTCTACCTCTGGCCTGATGTGACTAGTGGCCGACTTTGTAGTGGTATGGGGTTGCAGCTAATGGCCTATACCATGGAGCTAAGAGGACTAGTAGCAGAGGGACGGACTATGGCCGATCCTGCCTCATACCCAGCATGGCTTGTGGCCAGTACTGCGGCGCTACTCTGGGGGGAACTACTACTTATGGCCAGTCCTATCCTGCAGCGGGGATGCAACTGGGGAACGGACTATGGCCGGTTCTGCCCCGTACCCGGTATGACTGTGGCCAATACTGCGGTGTTGCGTGGAGTTGTAAACTCCACCCTCTACCTCGCGAGTGGAATTTCGGCCGGAGACTAGGCACTGGCGACTGCTACCTTTCTGGGGCATAGGCTGGGAGTAAGAAGGGCACCAGGGAGGGATACAGGTGCGCCGTTCCTGGTTGGTTGGTTGGTTGGTTGGTGAGTGAGATTTTCCTCCCGTAGAAGGACCGGGCTCAGGGTGGAGAGCCCGTCAGAGGATGGCAGTAAACAGGGGGGCGTCTGGCGTGGGGGGGGGGCAGGGCGGGGCGAGAGAGCAGAGTGGTCGCGGCGCCAATGGTTGGGCGCCGACGAGCTGCAGTGGTACCGCCCCGACGATGCCCCCGCTCGCCCAGCTCCCCAGCAGCAGGTGGAGGCTCAGGGGGAAGGCCCGTCGCAGTGGTGGGAGGGTTAGCCCCGGTCCTGGAAGAGGGAGGGTAAAGTGGTGACCCTCAACCTCATGGTGGCGGATAGGGCTGCTCCAGTAAGGGACAGGTCCATCCTCCCCAGCGGAAACACTGCTGCAGAGAGCTGGTCCCACCGAGAGCAGCGGTGGAGGTGTTGTCTCTGTGGGAGATGGACTGCGAGTCTCCGGCCGTTCCTGCTCCGAGCCGCTCATTGTCAGCGGCAGACCCCTGTGGTACTAGGGGGGTTGGGGGTGTTGGTGTCTGCATGGGCCGTCGCGTCGTGTGCGGCCTTTACCCCTAATTCCTTTATTTCAGTATGCATACACACAGTGACACCAACATAACCTGTTATACATAAGTGTTCTCAGATCCCTCCCTCTCCCCCGATATGGGAATGGTAGACTGAAGAAGGGGCAAGTTTAGCCTGCAGTCCACCATGTTCACATCGATCCACCATATTACAAGTCGTGCACTTCAGTTAAATGAATTTAAAGGTACTTGTACTACATTAATATAGATATAGTTCTTGGCAGATAAAGGATAATGTAAAAAAAAAAAATGGACAGTTTTTTTTTGCACTAGGTCGAAGGTTACGTTGATCTGCCAACACATGCCATTGGCACAAGACTAGCGGTTTTAAAGCATGTAATCACTTATTAGATTCTCTTTTTTTGAGCCAGATAGACGAAGTCGATGGTCATCATTTTTGTACGAAATGTTTCAGTGTCTGTGTCGAAGACTCAAATCTCAGAAAGTACTGATTGTAGAAGAAAAAGTTATTAAGAAAAGTTGTTTATAGTCACAACTTGAGTTCACATGTCACTCACCCAGCATTGGGAGTCATCCAGGATGGGTGATAGTCAAGCTTTCATCTAACAGTTTTATTAGTCTACCTGGCTCATCGATGACGGGTAGTCTTGTGGTAAATTTTATAAAACTGTGGCTGTGCGAATTAGAGTTATGGTTGCAAGAAACCTTAACAGCTTCTGTAAATGTGCCGGAGTTGCCTATGATGGTATCCACCAGAGTTCGTCAGCGAATTTGTGATCTCTAAGCTTCACTCTCTCTTTGTTGCTCAGCGGCTGCAGCACTTTGGCCTAGGCGCAGCTTTAACTCAGTTAACTGGGATTTTAAACAGGGTCGCCAAGACTGCGTTTATATCTCCCAGTTGGGCGACTTTTGAAAAGGCGTAAAATTAAGGGTTGCTCGTTGCACCTTTGGGGGGCAGCTTTTTGGATAAATGATGTAACAAATTAAGTTTCGTTTTTTTTTTCTTTTTTTTAATGTCACGACGGTTTAGTGGTCCCTTGGGACGTGGTTGGGGTATACCCCATTTGAATCTTTGACAGAGTATAATAAATATCTTTGATCTTGAAGATCGAGGAGGGGAAAGAGAGGAAATAAAGCCAAAACCATGGATGAGCTGCACCCTTTGGTTGAGTGCAGATGTAGTATGTGTGTCCTTACCTAGTTGTTCTTACCTAGTTGTATCTTCACGGTAATAAGTCCCGTTCGTACTGTCCCGTGTATTAAACTGTTATGCTCTGTGTTTTATGGTGCGGCCTCTCGCTCCGTAATACACAATCTCAAACCTTGGATTTTCTTCTGTGCTTTTGTGGTGCTACCTCTCGCTCCATAAGACACAGACACAAGCTTTTGGGGTTCTTTATTTCAAGACCGGGCTGGAACATATACCAAAGGAACAGGGCAAAAACACAGGCAAACCAGTATTACACCAGATTGATTGACACAGTACAATATAGAACATCACAAGTGGCACTTGCAGAATCCCTTATGATGCAATTAAAGCAACACACAATATAGCAGGGTGGCACACTGGGAATTATAAGTCTATGGCTCACTGGGAGGTCCTGACTGGGGCAACATACACTGTTTAGTATTTGTCCGGCAATGTTAGGCCTTGAGTATATTTCACCCGTTAAATAGGGGAGCACTGAACCTTCACACCGACAAGAGTTCACTGAGGGTTACTGGGGGGGTCACAAGTCACTGTACTCACGAACTGGGGTATGTGGGGCCTGGGGAAGTTGTCACAACATAGGGGTAGTATACAGGAGTTTTCACTGGGGAGGTGGAATTTCACAAGGGACAGGATCCACTGGGGGGCTACGGCAGGGGGAAGTTAGTACTCATAGTTCTGGCGGGACATCAGGAGGGGGAAGGGTGACACTCACGGTTTCGGGGTTACGCCCAGAAGGTTCAGGTGGTGGCCTGGTGTAGGGGGGAGGCCATCCGGGAAGTGTGGGGCTGCCTCACGACGTGGGCGCCCAGTGGGCGTAGTGGGAGGTTCAGCTTGGGTCCTCTGGGAGGTAGTCTCGGGAGCCATTGGGCCCTCGGGTCTGGGGCTGAACAGGGCCAGGAGGCGGGTGGCCCCTCACTGGCCTCAGGACGTCATCGGAGTGTGGTGGGCACCCTCGGACCTAGAGGAGCCCGGGGGTGGTGGTGTGCCCCTCTATAGCTGGGGGCTGCGGTCTCGTTGGGGAGAGGGGGGGGCAGCCAGCAGTCGCCTGTGGCCACGGTGTCCCTGCGAGTCCGTCAGCGTCTGCACCTGGGAGGGGACGGCTGGATCAACAGGATGCCCACAACAGGTCCACTCCACACACTCTGCCATAATGTACCTGTTGGGGAGAAATCTCCACCCTAGGTGGTGTTAGGGGAGGCAGAAGGGCATCTCACTTGGCTACAGGAGGATTGGGCCGAGCCAAAGACCTGTTCCTCTACAGGAGCCTCCAACCTAGTGGAGGAGGGAGAACCAGCGGTTGCTCCCTCTGCTCGGCAGGTCTGATGGACGCTGCTGCAACTCCATGCCGGAGACGCAGGAGGAGATCCTGATGGAGCTTCTCCGGCCTAGCAAGTCCGGCGGACATTGCCTAGGCTCCCTGACTGAAGAGTGGAGGAAGGAGATCTGGCAGACGCTCCTCCCACCCGGCAAGTCCGGTGGACATTACCGGGGCACCACTCATCCCAGGGGTGGCAGGAGGGAGAGATCCGGTGGACGCTTTCAACTGGGCAGGTCTGGTGGACACTACCACGCTCCTGCTGCTGGGGGATAGTCATAGCCGCAGAGTACCCAGCGGGTGCCTCCGTCGTGGCAGGTCCGGCGGACACTACCAAGGCTCTGCTGCCTTTCCTGGGATGGGAAGGAGAGATCCGGTGGACGCTTTCACATCGGTTAGTTCTGCGGATGTAACCGTGCCTTTTTTCCCGAAGGCGGGTGGCAGAAGAGGGGGAACCGATGGTCGCTCTCCCTACAGCAAATCCGGCAGATGTTGCTGTGCCGCTGCTCCCCTGGGGTGACGTAGGGCTGAGAAGACTGGTGGTCGTTCTCCCTCTATTAGCAGTTCCAGCAGGATCTGCCGAGGGCCTACATGGGACTGCTTTAGTGCAAGTCCTACCCTGAGTCTGGCGATGGCTGCTGCGGCAGGAGAGTAGTTTCCCCGGACTGCTACATTGCAGTTGGTCCGGTTGCGGGGAGAAGGGGCATATGGGAGAAGGTGACATGGGCTGGTGTGGCACGGAACGTAATGTCAACTGTCCAGTGTCCCCTCGTACGGTGGTGGTAGCCTCCCCGTCATTTTGTTGGGTGGGGATGTTGATGTCAGTGTATCATTATCCCATCCACTCACCTCTTGGGTGGGTATTTCACCACTGTCGTGGTGGAAAAAGTCACGTCCCCGTGACTGGAGGTGGTAGGTGACTGAGGTGGTGTTCCGGTAGGTCGGGGTGAGGTGGCGAAGGAGGGCGGTCCAGTGTCGGGTGGGCAGGTTTGGTTCTTGGTGTGGATGGTAGACAATTTCCAGGGTGGAGGTATGGGTTGTCTTCTGTAGGAGGTGCAGCAGTTGTGATGTGCCTTGCAGGCGATGTTTGTTTCCCTGGGCTGGGGTCCACAGCATGTGTATTATTTTTGTTTCAGGCGGCACGGAGTATGGTGACTGGCCGGCTCTGAGCTAAGGAGTGGAGGTGGGTGAGATGACCTGGGTGTTACACCTTAATCGCCTTGGTGTGCTTGGCAACTGGAGTTACCTGCTGGGTTTTGAGGGTTAGGGGGAAAACGTTTGGGGTGGGGGAGCCGGAGGTGGATTGTCTGAGTGGTGAGGGCGTCGGGGCGTATCTTGCTGGTGGGTGGGGGAGACAGCCAGCTCTGGTTGTGGTGGTGGTGAGGACTGGTGGTGGTGGTGAGGGCTGGTGCTGGTGGTGAGCTTGGGCCATGTGGTGAGACGATTGGGTGGGGGTCGGGGGTTCTTGGTTTGGGTAGTGGAGTTATTGTGCTCGGTGGTGGTGGTGTGGTGGTGATCGAGGATGGGGAGCTGGTGTGAGGTGTGGTGTAGGATTTTGGTGGGGGAGAGGAGTGTGTGGGTGTAGTGATGGTAGTGGTCAGGGCAGGTGTTGATGGCATGGAGGGCTGGTCACAGGGTGAGGTGGCCGGGGGTGGGTGTGGGGTTTTCCGGTTAGGTGGTGGGGCTTTCATGTCTGGTGGTGGCAGTGTGGCGGCGAGTGCTGGGGTGGGGGGTGAGGTCGCCGGGGTGAGTGGGGTTTGTGCAGTGCGTTTGTGGAGTTGGTGGAGCGTAAGTTGGGAGGCGTGATTGTTGAGGGGGGAGTGAGGGAGGGTGTGGAGTGTGATGGTGTGAGATAGTGGATGTGATGTGGCTGAGAGGTGGCAGGTGAGGGGCGGAAGGGACGTACATGTCGATTGTGATGTGTGCTGGGAGTGTTGTGATACTGGATGGAGGAGACCGTGGCCTTGGGTAGCTGGTGTCTGTTGGACAGCAGTGAGTTGTTCCCGCATGTCAAGAATGGGGCTTCTGTGATTATATGCTGAAAATTCCCACAGATCTATGGAAATATGGTTGGTATTTTCTTTAGAAGGGGGGCGCTTTTTGGTGGGGCGCGCCCTGGTCCTATTGCATCTGGGGGGCATCCGTGGTTTTGGGTGTTGTGCCGGATTCATCGGGATTTCTCTCACTTCTCCGATGTGTTGTGAGGTGGTGTGAATGGCAAGAAGATGCCTGATAAGTTGGACATCCCTGTCAAGGTCTTCTGTTGGGTCAAAGATTAAGAAGTGTTCTTTTATGGTACTGGGGAGGGTCCTTAACAGGGTATTGAAGATGAGTTGGTCCCGGGTAGCGGTCGGCTCTCGGGTATGCGGCAGTGACGAGTCACCTGGCCTGGATGAAGGTGTCATCCAGGTTTCCGTCGTATATGAGGGCGTCGAGTTGTGAAAATGTGATGACCTTTCCTAGTGATGGGGCGGCGGCTTCAGTTACTATGCGCCTGAATTGGGGCCACGTTAGTTCAGGGACTATTTTTGCAGTGATGCGGGAGACTGATTTGCCTAGGTTTGGTAAGGTGACTGCTATTTTTTCTTTGTTGTGTTCAATGCCTATGTCCAGTAAGGGTTCGATCATACACATCTATGTGTCGATGTTGTATTGGTCAGGGTCGAATCTAGGTATGGGTACATGCTTTTTGGCAGCCATTTTGGTACTTTCCCTGATTGTTCCATGGTGTTCTATTTAAAGCCGGATCGAGAACCACCGCTTGCCACAAGTGTTATGCTCTGTGTTTTATGGTGCGGGCAGGGACCTCGGGACTGGGGCCGAACTGGGCCAAGAGGTGGGTGGCCCTTCGCCGGCCGTCGTTGGGGTGTGGTGGGCGCCCTCGGACCTAGAGGGGCCTGGGGGTGGCGGCGTGCCCCTTCGTAGCTGGGGGCTGTGGTCTCGTCAGGGAGAGGGGGCTGTCAGGAGTCATCTGCGGCCATGGTGTCCCTGTGAGTCCGTCACCATCTGCGCCTGGGGAGGGGATAGCTGAATCGACGGAATGCCCATGACAGGTCCACTCCACACACTGCCACGACATACCTGTTGGGGAGAAATCTCCACTCCAGGTGGTGTGAGGGGAGGCAGAAGGGCTTCTTACTCAGCTACAGGAGGGTTGGGTCGTGCCAGAGACCTGCTCCTCTACAGGAGCCTCCAGCCTAGTGGAGGAGGGGAACCAGCAGTCGCTCCCTCTGCTTGGCAGGTCTGACGGACGCTGCTGCAACTCCACACCAGAGACGCAGGAGGAGATCCTGACGGAGCTCCTCTGGCCTGGCAAGTCCGACGGAAGTTTCCTAGGCTCCCGGACTGAAGAGTGGAGGAAGGAGATCTGGCGGACGCTCCTCCCACCTGGCAAGTCCGGCAGACGTTACCGGGGCACCACTAGTCCTGGGGGCGGTAGGAGGGAGGGATCCAGCGGATGCTTTCAACTGGGCAGGTCTGGTGGACGCTACCACGCTCCTCCTGCCAGGGGACAGTCGCAGCTGCGGAGTACCCAGTGGGTGCCTCCGCTATGGCAGGTCCGGCAGATGCTACCAAGGCTCTGCTCCATTTCTTGGGACAGGCAGGAGAGATCTGGAAGACGCTCTCACGTTGGTTAGTCCAGCGGACGTAACCGTGCCTTTGCTCCCGAAGGCGGGTGGCAGAAGAGGGAGGACCAGCAGTTGCTCCCCCTACAGCAAATCCGGCGAATGTTGCTGTGCCGCCGCTCCCCTGGAATGATGTAGGGCTGAGAAGACCAGCGGTTGTTCGCCCTCTGCTAGATCCGAGGGCCTACGTGGGACTGCTAGTTTGCAAGTCCCACCCTGAGTCTGGCGATGGCTACAGCAGCCAGAGAGTAATGTTCCCGGACTGTTAAGTTCATGTTGGTCCGATTGCAGGGAGGAGGGGCATATGGGAGAAGGTGAGGTGGGCTGGTGTGACCCGGGAGGTAGAGTCACCTGTTTGGTGTCCCCACATAGGGTGGTGGTAGCCTCCCCGTCATCTCCTTGTTGGGTGGGAGTGTCGGGTTATCATTATCCCATCTGCTTGCCTCGGGTGGGTATTTCACCTGGTACTCATCTTGTAGCTGCCCTTTGTAGTTTTTTAGTCTTATCTATGTGTTTATTGAGGTGAGGATTTCAGACTACTGATGCATACTCCAGGCTTGGTCTGATTAATTACCAGTATGTTATTATCTTTCTCAGCATGTCTTCATTTATATATGTGAATGCCATTCTCATATTAGCAATCAGTGTATACATGTTACGTACCTTCTCATTGATATGGTCAGCTGGAGATAGTCTGTTATTGATATGGTAATCATCCCCAGTTCCTTCTCCCTTTCTGATATGTGTAGGGTTGAACTTCCTAACTTGTAATCCCAATCTGGTCTGTTTTCACTTTTACCAAACTTAATTACATGACACTTGTCCACTTGTGTGTGTGTGTGTGTGTAACTCACCAGGTCAGTCAGGATCACTTGATGGTTGTGATCGTCAGCTTTTACCCTCCCGGAAGGGAGCTGAGAGCTCATATAGTCCAATCTAAGGGCAAGGCTGTGACCTTCACACACACACACACAGCCACCCCCTTGCTCAAATGGGACAATAACCACCCACTTCGTCAGTGAAACTTTTCGCAACCTGAGCGAGGCGCGAACTCCCTTCTACCAGATGGCAAATGAGAATGTTACCACTGAGCTAGCGAGCGGTGTGTGTTTGTGTGTGTGTAGACTATGTACCCTCTGCAGTTACCTCTACTGAACTTCCTTTGTGTCTACTGAAAACTGATGTGAGAAACATAATGCAGAATTAAAAAAAAAATCGGCGGATAATACATAAAGCATCTGTTATGCACTGTGTTTTAGGGTGCGACTTCTCACTCTATAATACACAGGCTCAAACCTCAGGTTCCCTGCTGTGTCTAAGGGCGCAACTTCTCACACCATAAATCACAGGCACAAGCTTTTTGGGGTCCTTTACTACATGACCGGGCTAGAACATATACCAAAGGAACAGTGCAAAAACACAGGCAAACCAGGATTGCACAAATATTAACCAGATTGTCGGATGCAATACAATATAGATAATTTCATGTGGCACTTACAGGAAACCCTTTCAATACATAGAAATAACACACAATATAGCAGAGTGGCACATGGGGAATATTGAGTCTGTGGCTTACTGAGTGCCGTGATTGGGGCTGCGTTTAAAGTTCCGGCCTTCTATCGTCCTAATGCCAGTCTTTAGGTATGTATCACTACGGGGACACTGAACCTTCGCACTGGGGAGAGTCTGTGGAGTATCACTGGGGAAGTCACTGCTTGTTTCGCTCTGCACTGGGGAATGTGGGGAATGTAGGAGGATGTCACTCACTGAGGGAAGGGGAATACTCGGGAGTCACATGGGAAAGAGGTAGGTCACAAGGAGCCAGTTACACTGGGGGAGGTGGGTTGGCACTAGGGGAGACACATGAAATAACACAATACAGGAGTGGCGGCAGGAGGAGGGGACACTCACACTCTCGGAAGGTTCAAGTGGCAGTCTGGTGTAGGTGGGAAGCTGGCTGGGGACGAAGGAGTCGCCTCACTTTGGGACGTCCCATAGGCGTAACTGGAGGCCCACTTCAGGTCCGTCAGGAGGTGGCCTTGAGCGTAGTCTGGCCCTCAGGACTAGTGCTGAACAGGACCAGGAGGCGAGTGGCCCTCCAGATAGCTCGGGCCGTCGTCGGAGTGTAGAGGACACTTTGAGACCCAGGGGAGTCCGGGGAGGAGGGCGCGCCCTTCGATGGTCGAGGACTGAAGTCTTGGGAGGGGGAGGCCGTCAGGAGTCGCCTGCGGCCACAGTGCCCCTGCGAGTCCATCAGCACCGGCGACCAGAACACGGGTGGCTGGGCAGTCTGGATCTCCACGACAGGTCCACTCCGCGATGTACCTGTAGGGGAGAGAGCTCCACCCCAGGTGGTGATGAGGGAGGTAGAAGGGCATCTCGCTCGGCCACAGGAGGGGCGGGCCAAGCCAGAGACTTGCTCCTCTATGGGAGCCTCCGGTTTTGTGGAGAAGGGGAAGTCGGAGTTCACTCCCTCAGCTTGGCAGGCCCGGTGGGGACCTCCGTAACTCCATGCTGAGAAAGGAGGGGACCCGGCAGATGCTACTCTGGTCTGACAAGTCTGGCGGACGTTGCCGAGGCACCCTGACGGAGGAGAGGAAGAAAGGGATCCAGCGGATGCTCCTTCGGCCGGGCATGTCCTGCGGACGTTGCCGAGGCGCCTCTCGTTCTGAGGGCAGCAGGAGGGGGAGACCCGGCGGGTGCTCTCAGTCGGGCAGGTCTGGCGGACACTGCCACACTCCTGCTGGGGGTCTGGCGCAGCCGCAGCCGCAGCATACCCGGCGGGTGACTCTGCAGTGGTAGGCCCTGTAGATGCTACCGTGACTCTGCTCCCTGTCTTAGGATGGGCAGGAGAGATCCGACGGATGCTTCCACACCAACTAGCCCAACGGGCATAACCGTACCTCCGCTCCTGAAGGTGGGTGGCAGACGAGGAAGAACCGGCGGTTGCTCCCTCTCCAGCAATTCCAGCGGATGTTGCTGGGCCGCTGCATTGGGCTGTGTTAGAGCAACTCCCACCCCGAGTCTGGTCCTGGCTGCTACGGGTGGAGAGTAATGTTCTGATACTGCTACCTCGGTCTGGTCCGGTTGCAGGGAGGAGGGGCTTACGGGAGAAGGTGAGGTGTGCTGTTGCGGCCCGGAATGCCCGGTCACCTGTAAGGTGACTGTTTGTTCCTCGTCATTGTGGGTGGGGACGTCGTTGTTAGTGCACATTTTAGCATCCATGTGCGAGCCTTTATGGCTAGACTTGATCTATAGGCCACTGCAAATAATTCATTCCGGATTAATCAGTGTTGGCTTTATTTGGTCGGTAGGCCTATGTGTAGCCTATGCTATTACAGTTGTTGAAAGTGCAGTAAACGAGTAGCTTGCATTGTATGGCTTTATTATATTAAGTTTGAATATTTTTAACTTTATGCATGAAGCAGCAAATAAATCGGCGGATAATACATAAAGCATCCATGTGCGAGCCCTTATGGCTAGACATGGCCTATACTGCAAAGAATTCATTCCTGCGAAGCCTTTGCCCAGAGCTGGACGCTTAAAAAAACAAAACAAAACAAAAAAAACTGTCCCAACGTGATTTAGCACCCCTGTGGAAGGTATTAATATGACGAACATTAAAAATACTAATTGCATTACGCTTGTAGGCTCTGGTGACTCCTGTCAGTGAATGGACTTCGAGAATTAGACGAGGGGGAAAATATGGAGCATGAGAAGTCCTTGAATAATTGGGCGCTTTTGGGCGACTTTTCAGGCGGGATTGGGCGCCATTAGTATCAAGCGACCTGGCAACCCTGCCTGGCTGGCGGCGGCGCTGAGGCTCAGTCGAATCAGTCACCCACACATAACTCAGTGTGTGAAGAGAACTCGTGGGGGGAGGATGTTGCTGGATTTATCTCGTGATCTGTGATACCTTTTTTTAGAAATAAGAAACACAAACAAGATGCGTAGATCAGTGTGCTTAGGTAATGTATCTACACAGTGTTCAGAAATAGTGTGTTAAGGTGCTAAATGTTGGCTTAGAAATATAGGAGTGGAGTTGGAAGGAGAGAGTGTTTATAGTGTGAAGACTACGAAAATGGTATTGCATTTACCGTTACCAGCGAGAGAACCGTACGTGTGTGTAACAGGACGAGGTACAGTGATCAGGAAACGTAGTGTGGTGAAAGGAGGAATGGTCTTGGTCAGGTTTGTTTGCAACAAGCATTTGTAAGTGCGGATTTCTGCCTTGCCGCACGTCGGATAAATCCATGGTTTCTGGTTTAGGAGACTTTAATACCCGGATATGTTGTTATTTTTGTGGATGTTTTGTATCCTAATTGTGAAAAGGTCAGAAGTTTAGGGCACATTATTATTATTATTTTCCATGGTTGAACTGCAAATGCATTCAGTTTGTAGTGCGTAATTAACGAGATGGGTCAAGTTTTGTTGCCACCATCATATCCAGTGAAAGTCACTCATTCGTACTCATTACTGTAAGGGTGAGCCTTGTAGAGTAATGGTAGGTTGGTATACAGATCATAATTTTCCCATTTCGGTGATATCCCAGGGTGCTGAGGTTGGATAAAAGAGTGAGGAGCGAGCACTTCCCTTAGATTTTTACATGAAGAGGGGGAAACCATTGTGCTGTACGTGGGAAGCAGGTTTCCACATGAGTGCTTCATTGCAGATTTTATTCAAATTGAAAAGTCCTCCATATGTCATAGTGCCTCAGCATAATTGGGGGTCTCCATTTGTGACAAGTATAGTATTTTAGCTCTCGTTAGTGGAATGGGGAGGGGCTGTACTTATTTCTCTCACAAAGAACTCCTAAACTCCCAAGGAGATCCCTTCCCCCCTCACTTAGCAGTTGCTTTGATTGTTGAGGCCTCTGAACCACTAATGTACAGAATTTGTAACAAAAAACAAAAAAAGGAATTTGTGACTGTATCACTGAGCAGTTTTTTACACCAGATCATTAATGTTTAGCTTGAAACAGTGAAAATTTGAAACCAATCAGATATCAGACCATATATTGTCATTCCTGTTTTTTACTGTATACCACACAGTATATGAAAAAATTGTCAGTAAGTGGTAATTTTTTGAAGGTGAGTACTTTTAAACTCATTGCTTACTGGTTCCATTATAACACTACAGTTAGTTTTACTTTCCAACAGACTAAAAAGAAAAAATGTAAAAATGTTTTTGAAGCTTATGAGCTCAAATATTCTTTGAGTTGAAGAGGCACAGAATAAGGTATGTCCAGGATTCAAGAAACTGTACTCCCCAGAGGCCACATTAACATACTGTGCATAGGTGGTGGCAACCATCATTCACTTACTTGATGTACTCACCTGGTTGGCTACCCCATTACAATTTAACAGTATGGCTCGGTAGGAATTTGCTTTTCAGAAGCAGGGCAGCCCATACCTGCTGGCACGCTAGCCCCATTCCCTATACACATCATCTGAATATACTGTTGAGTAGGGGCTGAGTTTTGTGCCATATGCAGGGTTGATAAACTACTTGAAGGACTTCGAATTATGAATCGTAGATATTCAATATAATCAAACAAGATGTGTCCTAGTTGTGAGTGGAGGGACTTTTTAAATGAAGTAACAGAGTCGGCGCTGACAGTATTATCAGACAGAGTTAGTGCTACTTGCTTCTTCCTTAGCCTTTATCATTCTTTTTCTGTGCCTGCCCTCCTCTCTTCCTATTTCTCCCATCTTTTCTGTTACTTCTTATTGATTTTCTTTCCTTTACGGGTGGCTTTACATTGAGTGACAAGCCAAATGGTTTCCTGTAAGCCAAGGTACCATTTACAGCGCTGGGTGGTAACCATATAACCAAACCATATGTGTTCCCTACGTGTCAACAAGTGGGTTGGTGGAGGGTTAGTGCCCCTCCCTGTAAAACAAATAACTCAGTCAAATGGCCACCCCTTACGGGATTGTGGCGTCTGGCAATAGCTAGATAGATAGACTTACTGTTGCAAAATGGAGGGACTTTAAACATATTAAGCTAGTAGGATTGAAACAGTGGTGAGTTGTTGTGACAAAGTAGGCTACACAGATGAATCTGGCCCCAGGAGGTGGGGAGGGGGTAACATTTCTTTGGATCATGGCTGTACCATGTGAAGTATCAACTGGTGAAGAAGAAAAAAATGTTGCCATATTTGCTGATGAGCCAGTAACTAGTTAATGGCTTTACTGTGATTAGTAGTACTTCTTGTCCATTTTATACTGTAGATACCTTACTATAGTACAGTACCAGTTTTTAAAAGATAACTGAAGTTGTAGGTCACCAGAGCACTGTAGCATTTGGGCTTGCCCCCAAAAAAGTAGAGAACCACTGATGTGCAGTACCACTAATGTATAGTGTTGAGAAAAAATTGCCTTTGGCTTTTTATATAGTAGCTAGTTATACGGACTACTAGGTTTTACACAGAGTAGCTATTGTGTAACAGTTTGTGCCATAGTTCGTTACGGTGGTCACATCATTGGTCGGTACAGTACCAGTCAGTGGTCAGTTAATTGGTCCCAAAGAGAGCTGAGTAGTTAAGGTGGATTTGGTTATGTGGGTCTCTAGAGCCTAAGGTGAGCTTACCTTTGCGATGGTTATGAAATGCTCTTTTAAATGGTACTAGGTAAAAGGTATCCAGATTACGGTATAAGTTTTTGGATGCCATGCAGACTGCATATGATAAGTGCTTACATTAGCTAAGGTCTGTCAGTCTTTCTACAGCCAGATGCCATAATCTCATAAGGGGTGGCCATTTGACTTGAGTTAGTCCTTTTATGGGGAGGGATACAAACCCCCTGCCAACCCACTTGTTGACATGTAGGGAAACGTATGTTTGGTCATATGGTTTCCACCCATTGTTGTAAATGGTGTCCTGGCATACAGGAAACCATTAGGCCTGTCACTCAGTGTAAAGCCACCTGAAAAGGAAAGACAAGTAATAAAAAATGAAGGAAAGATGGTAGAAATGGAAAGAGGGGACAAGCACAGTAAAAGAATGATGAAGGTGAAAGGAGAAGTAAGGCTACACTAGCTAGCGTACATCGTGAGGTTGCTACCACACCAATTAGCTGACGTACTGGTAGCTACATTTTAAATTATAGCCCACCTACAGGCTAACTATAAAAGAGGATTTACTGTACTGTATTATGTTTTCTGCTTACGATGTATTGTGTTTATAGGATAGTTAGTTGTGTGCGTGTGGGAGTTGTTTGCGTCTGCATCTTAGAACGCTACCCCAGGAAAATAAACTGTTCCAGTGTCCCTGTCCCTTTCCTTATGAGCTGCCATGTCATTTACTGTGTGAGTGGATAAACATTTTCTTACATTAAAAACACTGTCATGAAGCAAGTCCTGTTACTGTTAACCTTTGTGATAGGTGGTGATGAGCATCATCCACTCACATGGTTTAGGTGACTGCACTGAGTGACAAGCCTAATGATTTCCTGTATCCCAGGAAACAATTTACGGTACGACATTTGATGGAAGCCATATAACCGAATAATGGAGTGATATGGAGCCCTGCTATGGTGACAAGGCATTTTCTTGTAATTTCATTCTGTAGTAATATAAGCCAAATGATTATATATATGAATGGATACCATACCTTGCCATGTGTCTTCTGTCTTTAGAGCTTTCTCTTGTTTAACCAGTCATTCTTATCTTTAGTACAGTAGTTATTAGGCCGTATGTCCCCTTTTCTTTATAGTGTATGTTGGATATGGTATGGTATATTCTACCTTCTCTAAACCCTTCTCCTTCCCACTTATGTACTGTATTTGGTAAATCAGTGACTGTATCAGTAATGTTAACAGCCATTTGCATATTATATACTCCCTGGAAGGCATACAGCCTCAGTGCTAGGCTACCATACTGTGCTCCAGAACTGTTGAGGGAAGAGTTGTCACTAAGACCATTGGTTGCATTTATATGATGAAAGGACACTGAAGGGGAGCCAACATGTGGTGGCATTGTGCACCTTGGATGGAGCAGTTGCAGTATGCACTCGGGAGAAAGATCTCCCTAAATTTCTGTGCCCCTCGCCGTGGGTCCGGTCCTGGGGAGGTGCTGTCTGCCACAAGGGTGTGCCAGATCCCCATGTGGTGGATAGACTGTACTGTATATGTAGGAAGCAGGTGCTTACTTATGGTTTGCAGGTCTCCTTGATCGGACTCACTGGAACAGCATGATCAAAAAACCTCCAGCCATCCCTGGGAAGTTTTTATTCTGTGAAAGGCAGGACATTACTGGTGGATTTTGTTTTTAGACACCATTCTCACTGGGGAAGGGTGCTACCAAATACTGAATCGGCAGTCCGAATCAGCACTTTTAATTGGGAAATATTACCATATAATTTTTATCACCACATAGGTTCATACACACCAAATTATCTGAAGTTCGTTCAGAATTTTGTGTTTGATTTAACTGTAAAAAAAAAAAAAAAGATTCAAATGAAAAACTACTTGTTAGCGAAGTATTTTGCCGTTAACTCGACAACTTGAAATGACAGACTTCTGCTTTGTGTAAATAGCTATTAAGTTAATATGCAAGTACATTTAGTTGCACTGTAAATCAAAATGTATGCAAAACAGAAGTCTGTCAAGGTGTGTTGGTAATCTAAAGGGGAAATACCGTACTTGCTAACTTTAGCATGTTTTTGCTCAGAATCTTAAGCATAATTTTTTTTTACCTGATTTCAGATAATTAAGTGTGTATGAACCAATATGATGAAAAATTTTATTATGAAAAGTGCTGATTTGGAAAATGCCGATTCAGTATTTTGTCGCACCGCCGGGGAAAGTGTTATGATACTCCCTGTTTGTTGCTGTTTATTGTGGATGGGATTCAATAAGATTATCCAACATTCTATGCTTCACTGATGCCGTAAGAGTACTGGTACCATATTTCAGTGAAGTGTCTGACACGTCAAGGGCAGGCTCCTGGTATGGTACCAGTAATCAGGATGCTTACTTGAATTGTCATTTTCTTTGTCTTGAAGCTTCCTTAGCAAGTTTTGTGTGTGTGTGTGTGTGTGTGTGTTCAAAACTCATTACCCTAATTCAGTTCCCCGCTTTTATGGGCAGGGTAAATTCAGAGCACTTTGAAATCTTAGAGAACATGAATCAGAGAAGAAAACCCCCCACAGTTATTGATGAAAGATTGCTTGCATTGCTATTCTTGGGAGTTAGCACTTATCAACTGCATTATGTAAGGTACCCGTATATAGCTACTGTATTGCACCCATAACAAACCACTGAACTTGATACAGTAGAGCAAAATCCTTGTTGGGATGTGGGGCTAAATGCAGTTCATGAGCAACTTGATGTTGAATACCTGCACATTATCAGATAAAACTTTGCTTTACCCAGTATTTCCGTACAGACCACCACAAACCAACCAGACTCACTCTCTCACCCTCATCAGACCTGAAATCTATAACCAGTCAGTTTGGATATGTAAGCTTGTTAAGGACAGCTCACCATTTTATACAGTATATTGTTACATCCCCGTCCCACACAGCCACAGGCTTCAGTATTAGTAATTCAGTATAGGAAGTACATTGTCCAGTGAATTGTTCTTCTTATGGTCAGCCTTCGGTGTCCAACAATGAGATCAGCTCAGGCGTTGTAAATAAACACTGGCTTCATAAGTTCACTATCTTTATTTTCCTAATACAGTAATTACACTTACTGTTAATGCTTGCCAGGTTAACCTCACAGTTTTCACAAGTAGCTACCAATCTGCACTGATACCATACTAAACTCAATGAACTGAAAACTCCTCCAGTCCCTTCCCCCTCAGGCAGTACTACTTTGATTTTCCTTGGAATGATTATTGCTTCCATGGCCAGGAGCCATCTGCGTGTGCCTTGCGCATTACGGAGGTTATTTTCTTGGGCATGGAAGCGTTCATTCCTTTCTAATATCCTTTGACTAATGCAAGAAGGCCTTAGTTTAATCACGCTTGTTCTGATGCTGTCTGCAGCAAGGGGAGGGCCCATAAAAGATACCAGAGCCAACCCACCCCTGAATCACATCTTTTTTTATATTTCTGCCAGGAATCATGCTAAGTCTGTTCTTCATTCTGCTAAAAATAATTTCGTTCATGCTAAATGCTCTCAACTCTTCAACTCGAATCCTTCTCGCTCCTCCTGGCACCTTGCCAAAAACCTTCAACTTAACCTCATCATCCTTCCCTCCTCTTTTCTACTCTGATGGCTCTGTAGCTATTTCTTCTACTGATAAAGCAATTCTCTTTGCTCAGACTTTCTCCTCTAATTTCACCTTAGACGATTCTGGTGCTGTTCCTCCATCACTTCCCCCCTCTGACCTCTTTGTGGCTGATATTAAAATTTCTTCAGCTGATGTATTTTCTGCCATTACTGGCCTCTGTACTAAAAAGGCATATGGGCCTTCCTCAAGAACTGTGCTTCTGTGCTTACACCCTGCCTAGGTAAACTCTTTCGCCTTTGTCTATCAACTTGTACCTTTCCTTCTTGCTGGAAGTTTGCTTTCATTCAGCCAGCCCCAAAGAAGGGTGACCATCCCAACCCTCTAACTATCGTCCAATTGCTTTAACATCCCGTGTCTCAAAAGTTTTCAAGTCAATTCTTAACAGAAAAATCTTAAAGCATCTGTCCTATCACAACCTTCTTTCTGATCGTCAGTATGGGTTCCGTCAGGGACACTCCACTGTGAGTTATGCGAGTGCACGGTATTTCAGGGAAATTTGGTTGTTAGGTGGGCAGTGCATCAAGGAAGAGTCCTCCCTACAGGTGACTTTGCACTCCCTCTTCCGTCTTTCCTTCATTCTTTCCTCTTCCTTCTGACTATGGGTGTCTCTACACTGAGTGACAAGCCAGATGGTTTCCTGTATACCAGGAAACCATTTACTCTGCTGGGTGGTAACCATATAACCAAATTATGGCACCTGATGGTTTAGTGGGTAATTAAGGCGCTCCAGTCAGAGTGAGCCTGTGTAGGTTTATATCCAAGGGATTGTTGGGGTTTATTGCTCACATAATGCCACTAAGGCACTCATCTTAAATGTCAGGACCAATTTGCCTATGCCTGGGCTCTTATGCTCCTCATGGGACAACATAGGATTGAATGATGGATGGATGGATGCAATGGATCTGGATCCATGTGAAGGAATAACTCGTAAATTTTACTGGACTTATTGGAGGTGCACACTCTCTTTTGATTGTGTAACTGGCCAAACCAAGACTGTAGAATTACCATAACTGACTGTGTGAGATCTGAAATTCATCTAGCAGGAAAGAGGAATTGCAACTGTAAATCATGAGGTTTACTGGCATTAGCTGAGGTGTGCACTCTGAGTTCTTTCTAGATTTATATTCTGCCCTTCTAAAGCTGTTTTCTTCAGTCTGAGTAAATTTAGCTCACATTTTAATTGATATTAACTTTATTACTGAACATGTACAGTGGGAAGTGTGTGGTGCTCAGGAAGTTGTGTCCCGGAGTGCCTCATATGTAATGATATGCCAGAAAAGTTGAGTATATACGGTAGTTGTTGTTTTTGTTAGTGTTGCCAACTCCAGCCTGTCTGGCCAAGCAGACTCATCCACCACATGGAAGGAACCACTTCAAAGGGCACAATACAATACCTATACTATGTAGGCAACCGGCACCCCCTTGTGGTAGACAGCACTATGCCTTGGTTGGACCAGGGTCCTACCCCATGGCAAGGTGTTGGGGAAAGTGAGGAAGTTTGGCACTGAATGGATGCTGCAGTTACTTCATTCTGTTCAGGATGCACAGCGCCACCACTTGTAGGCTCCTCGTCAGTGCCAGAAGAGTTTCTTAGTCATATGATATGTTAGCAAATGATAATAAAATTAAGAAATGCATTGAAGATGATGGTGGTGGGTGGTGGCGACCATCATCCACTTACTTGATGAAAAGGTGCCTACTTCGTCCTTCACTCTGATCATTCTGTTTCTGTGTCTGCCCTCCAGTTTTCCTGTTTCTCCCATCTTTCAAGTCACTTTTCATCACCTTTACTCTTCTTTCCATTTCACGTAGTTTTGTATTGAGTGACAATTCTAGCCTAATGATTTTCTAAGATAGATAGATTAAAGATGAAGATATTTCCAAAGAATGGCAAGATGACTTAAACTGCATAGCCTAATTGCAACCAACCTTGAAAAATGGATTTTAGTAAAAAAAAAAAAAAAAGTGAATAATTTAAACAGAGAACAATTAATCAGCAAGAGACATGTGTCTGAGTATAAATGGGAAGAGAAAGGACCAGTAAGGGGGAAAGAAGAAAAAGGAAATACAGTCCCTTGAAGTGAGCAGAGAGGATGACCTGTCAACAGAAAAGCGTAATAATGGGTTCACTGGCGGGGCATAGCCTATAGACTTGACCAACAAGGGAGTGGTTTTTAATTATGGTAATAATAATAATAACCTGGTCTTTTGTTTCTCAGAAGTGCCAGTTCTTCCTTTGGGAATTCACTAGCGCTCAACACACAGATACATTACTTTTACAGTTACAAGAATTGTGACATCTCTCATATACAATACAAAAACTTCATGTGTAATAAATGTGAAAGTAGCAGTACTGTAATTAAACCCTATAATCATTCATCACAGTACTGTACCTCTCTCCAGGTCATAGCCTTTTGATAAGAGAAAGGCTTTCAGCTCTTATTTAAAAGTTTCAACAGAAGAGAGTTGTCTCATGGATAGCAGCAATCTGTTATATAACCTAGGGGCTCTGTACACAAAACAATGATCAGAGAAAGATGACTGATGAATGGCTCCAGGCTCATCAAGATGCAAGGAATCCACTTTGTAACATCACACCTGGACGTGGCGATGGGAATTTCAACAATTCGGCAAGATACTTTGGTTCACCAAACTTAGAACCTTAAATATAATAAGACACAGTTTAGCTAAATTCAATTCTAGCCTTTACTGGTAGCCAGTGCAGCTGAATTAGGAACAAGGTAGTTGAGGTTTTCAGGGGGAGACCAAAGATAAGCCTTGCTCCCCTGTTCAAAACAGACTGATCTTTGTTAGTACCGTATATTATTTGGAAGGCCAGGCCACAGCGAATTGCAGTAATCAGCACGAGACAAGATCACTGCATGGACAGTGTCAAGAGGCAATGTCTGTTCAGAATTTTCTCACAGAGTACAGATTTCTGATATGCAAGGTACACCCTTTAACAACTTGATTAATATGTTCTTTGTAATTTACCTTTGAATTGAAGTAAACACCCAGATTTCAAGCAGAACTGATTGGATGCTGTCACACCAATGTTCAAACCCAGGGCATTATCAGATTCGTTACCCTTTCTGTTTTTCTGATGATGATCTCAGTTTTGCCATCATTCTGCTAAGTTTTCTCCTTGCCATCCAAGTCTTAATATCAGACATTAAAGATTCAAGCTCAGTCTCGATATCATTAATATCTCAAGTCTTAACATGGAGCTGAGAGTCATGAATATAAAATTGATAGGACACGTCTTGAGCGTCAAATAAGGATGATAAACTACTTGTGTAGTAGACTGTAAATAGAATTTGACCCTTATCTGAGCCTTGAGGGACTCTGAACAGAAGGGGAGCAGGAACTGAGCTGACATAATCAACAACTACTCGCTCAGATCTGTCTGACAGATATTACTTAAGGAGCAAAAGAGCACTGTCACGAACCCCATAAAAATACAGATCATCCAACGATAATTTATGATCTACTGTGTCAAAAGTTGCAGACAGGTCCAACAGAACTAGGAGAGAGGACATCCCACTACTGGTGTTTGCCACAAGTCACCATAAAGTTATGTTAATGCAATTTCATTTGAATGATATTTTCTGTATCCTAATTGAACAACAGGAACAACTCTGTTATGTTACAGTAGTGGTAAGAGTTGATCAAGTATGGCCCGCTCAATAATCGTAGATAAGAAAGACAGATTAGAGACGAGACGTTAATTTTTCATGCTCTTGACATCATGGCCGGGTTTCTTGAGTAGGGGCCTGAGCAAGACGCATTTCTCAGACTTTGTGTGTGTGTGTGCAAGGAAGAAGGAGCCAAAGGCCATGGGCCTGCAAACTGTTCCCTCCAAGAAAAAACAAAAACAATACAAAAGAGAGCCAAATTCAATATCCATTCATTTTGAGATGCCTGGACACACTGCTTTTGAAAGACTGGAGATCATAGGAAGTAGGAAATACAGACAGAGGAAGACAGTTACAGAGTTGACCAGTTGCATAAATGAAGGACTGGGAGTAACAGTTAATTCTTGCATTAGAGGGTTGGACAGAAAAAGGATGAGAGGTTGTTGCTGGACGGGTGCTACGTGCCCGTCGTAGAGGTGGAGGAATGCAAGCAGACAGTTCAGAGGAAATGGCCTTTGAAGTGGCGATAGAAAAGAGATAAAGATACAACAGTGTGGCGAAGAGAGAGAGAGGTTGAAGGGAGCCAGTAAGAGGAGGAGAGTATGAGATGAAAAGCCTTTGACTCCACCCTGTTGAGAAGAGCTGTATGTGGGGAGCCTCCCCACACATGAGAGTTGTACTCCATACACGGGCGAATAAAACTCGTGTATGAAGTCAACAACTGTGCAGGGGTAAAGAAAGTTTGGAGTCAACTTAGCACACCTTAATCTCTTGGAAGCAGATTTCACAAGAGACATAATATGTTCTTTCCCAGATAAATCCTGAGTGAATGAAACCCCAAGCATGTTCAAGGGTGATGCAGGAATGAGCTGGACATTACTGAACATTAGTGGGTACTACTGTGGAAGATTTTGTTGGGGTGATAGGTGTAAGAACTGAGTCTTTGATCCATTAAAAACAACAAGATTATTTTTACCCCAGTCAGAGATATGAGCCAAGTCAGACATTAGGTGTGCCATAGCCTCATTCCATGTTTGTTGAAGTAACTGCTGAGATGGACGTTGTGAGAACCGAATGGAAAGGTGAAGGGTGGAATCATCAGAATACAAATGGATAGGGTTAGATGTACAGCTTAGAAAGTCATTGATGAATAAAAGGAAGAGAGTTGGTGATAGGACAGAGCCCTGAGGAACACCACTGTTGATAGATCTAGGAGAAGAACGATGGCCATCTACAACTGCGGCTATAGAACGACCAGAAAGGAAGCTAGAGATGAAGGCACAGATAGAAGGATAGAAACTGTAAGAGGGCAGTTTAGAAATTAAAGATTTATGGGCTCAATCAAAAGCCTTTGAGATGTCAAGTGCAATGGCAAAACTTTCGCCAAAGTCCCGAAAGGAGGATGACCAGGAGTCTGAAAGGTAGGTGAGAAGATCACCAGTGGAGCGTCACTGACGGAACCCATACTGACGATCAGAGAGAAGGTTGTGATGGGACAGATGCTTTAAAATTTTTCTGTTAAGAATAGAGCCAAACACTTTTGAAACACAGGATGTTAAAGCAGTTGGACGATAGTTAGAGGGTTGGGAATGGTCACCCTTCTTTGGGACTGGCTGAATGAGAGCAAACTTCCAGCAAGAAGGAAAGGTACAAGTTGACAGACAAAGGCGAAAGAGTTTACCCAGGCAGGGTGTAAGCACAGAAGCACAGTTCTTAAGGACAACAGGAGGGACCCCATCAGGCCCATATGCCTTGTTAGTATTGAGGCCAGTGATGGCTGAAAATACATCAGCTGAAGAAATTTTAATGTCAGCCATGAGGAATTCAGAGGGGGGAAGTGAAGGAGGAACAGAATCGGAAGTGTTTAAGGTGGAATTGGAGGAGAAAGTCTGAGTGAAGAGATCTGCCTTATCAGTACAAGAAATAGCTACAGAGCCATCAGAGTAAAAAAGAAGAGGGAAGGATGATGAGGTAAAGTTGTTAGAAAGGTTTTTGGCAAGGTGCCAGAAGGAGCGGGAAGAATTCAAGTTGGAGAGTTGAGAACATTTAGTGCGGATGAAAATATTTTTAACAGAGCGAAGAACAGACTTAGCACGATTCCGGGCAGAAACATAAGAAAGATGTGATTCAGGGGTGGGTTGGCTCCGGTACCTTTTGTAGGCCCTCTCCTTGTGGACAGCAGTTAGAACAAGCGTGATTAAACAAAGGCTTTCTTGCATTAGTTAAACAATATGAGAAAGGAATGTTTGCTTCCATGCCCAAGAGAAGAACCTCCGTAATGCGTAAGGCACACTCAGATGGCTCCCAGCCATGGAAACAATAATCATTCCAGGGAAAATCAAAGAAGTACTGCCCGAGGGCCTCCTAGTCCGCAGCTCCAAAGTGCCACAGACGACGTTTCTTTGGAGGGTCCACAGGGCGCACTGGAGCGATAGGACAGTTAAGGTAATAAGGTTATGATCGGAGGAGCCCAATGGAGAGAAAAGATTAACAGTGTAAGCAGAAGGATTAGTTGTAAGGAAGAGATCAAGTATGTTGGAGCTCTCTCCAAGGCAGTCAGGGATACGGGTAGGGTGCTGTAAAAGTTGCTTTAGGTCATTAAGGATAGAAAAGGTGTAGGATTGTTCACCAGGTGGATCAGTGAAAGGAGAGGAGAGCCACAGGTGGTGGTGAACATTGAAATCTCCAAGAATGGAGATTTCCGAGAAAGGAGAAATGGATAGAATATGTTCCATCGTAGAAGTAAGATAGTCGAAGAATTTTTGATAGTCAGTAGAATTAGGCAATAAGTAAACAGTGCAGATATATTTAGTCAGAGAATGACAAGAAAGCCGAAGCCAGAGAGTAGAGAATTCAGAAAAATCAAGTTTTGGAACACGAGAGCAAGATAGGTCGTTGCGTATATATATACACTACAGCCACCTTTGGCTTTGAAATGAGTAAAGAGAAAGTAGGAGAATACAGAGAAGAGATTGCTGTCAGTTGCCTTAGACATCTGAGTCTCTGTTAAGAAGAGAAGATGAGGTTTAGAGGAGGAGAGGTGGTGTTCCACAGATGGAAAGTTAGAAGAAAGCCCGTGAATGTTGCAGAAATGAAGAAGGAGTGAGTCAGACAGTGGTTCCAGGCATATAGAGTCATCACCGGTAGAGAGGCAGATGGTGGGGGCATTTATGGTCCCTCCCCCCTGGGGACTCCGAGGCATTGTTAGGAACCGCAATTTTTCTTAATTTTGAAAAGGAAGTGTAGTGTGTACTATGCATGTAGAATGGTGTAGACAGAGAAACTTGTGTTGGAGAGCATGCTGGCCTACTCTACGTGTAACTGAAACACTGAAAAAGTTCAGCAAAGGCGGATGGTCAGGAACTAGTCTCTAGGGCTGATGAAACGGGAGCTCTAGCTCTCACTGTCATCAGCTTTCCATCCACCTCGGGAGTACTGCCCTGCTCAACTGGTGCTACAGTCTACTCCTTCTGCACAAAACTGCATTCTAAGAGACATCTACTGTAATTATTTTGTTGCGGATAAAATCTGCTTCGTGCTCGTACACATCATGCTGTTGTGACATGTTACATGTATTGAGTGGGTAAAATGTTTTAAGTTCTCTGATGTAACAGTTGACATTATTTACATCCAGCATATGAAATGTTGGAAGCAAATGACCCCTCGTGTGCCGTGATTGGAAGTCAACAGAGTACACTTCACTAGAACTGTTGTCTAAATCATTTCTTATGTGAGATATCTTGGTTGTAAAAAATGAAGCAAAAGCAGAAGCCAATTGGGCATCAGATACGGAAGTTGGTTTAACAATTACATTATTCAACCAACCAGATTGTTCACAACTTCAGCTTTATTTTTTTTTAATCACCACCACATGAATCAACTTTGTTTTAATAATACCTTGCCTTTTGGGCTATTACGGCATGAACAACTACTCTTATCACAGAAACATAATGCAAATGAGTTAATTCAGTCCATTGCAAGTGCCATTCACGTTCTGCCCTTCATCATTGTCTACGGTATGCAAAGAATTAATGGATGGACTATACAGCACCACAGAGAATTAGGTTATCACGTTCAGTGATTGTTTTCACTACCTCAGGACAATACTGGTCAAAAACTGACCCAGGCTCATTGTTACGTACAGTATATTAACCAAATCATCAGAAGAAAGATTTGAATAATCAATAGCAATAGTTTAAATGCTGATCAGTTTCAAGACACATCAGATGGTGGTCAATGTTTCTGTAATTTCTGAACTTGATGACCTTTTTATAGGAAGGGGGTTTCGGAATATCAAAGCTAAAAGTGATCAGAGCACGGTTGAAGATGAGGGGGTCAAATAAGTCGCCTCCACATCAGTTATGTGCCTGCAACCAACAGGGGACAAGATCAAGTAACGGACATGTCCTGAGATGCGAGTTTGCTCATTCACATGATTGAAAGAATTATTCTGGTTGATCAACTCAAGGAATTCTGAAGATACTGTAATGGTTTTGACCATGGTCTGTCAACCAATGGAGTTATTGAAATCACCACAAACAAGCAGTCCTCCAAATTTAAGGGAAAACATTTCAAGAAACTGCTCAAATTCCTTCATAAACTTTTGATCTGTGCCTGGATGGCCTGATCAATAAACAGTTGCAATTCTGAAGGTTTTCTGATGGAAATTTATCAATATTTCCATAAATTCAGTTGGAGTTAGGTTAGAGTATGTAAAAGAAACATATGCGAGTGCTGCCAAGTAGGTGAGTGCCCCATCTCCTCCTGGATAGTCAGCAGCAGGCCTGGGAATACTTATAATTGAATATGTCTTAGGCAAAACTGTACAAATAATATTAATATCAGACTCATACAACCAGGTTTCAGTCAAGCACAAAATGCCAAGCTCGTGCTAATTTAGGCCTTCATTAATATAGTCTCTCTTATTATAAATGGAACGAATCTTTAAAAGACCCATCCTTAACTGGTTCAAGAGGGATGTAGTCAGGTTTTTGAATGGTCAAAGTTGGTGTTTTCAATCAATTTAGTCCTGTGAAAAATCATGACTGGACAGTCTAGTAGATGCAAAATGGGCAACCAACTATGGATTAGTGTTAGGCTCTTATGGCTTAAGGAAGAGCAGTTGATACATGGAGGTTTCCTGTTATGGGTTCCAGCACAAACACTCATTTAGGTTCATCATTTTTTCTAGAACACCTCTCATATGTATGACCAAAACCCTGACAGTGATGACACTGTGTAACCCAGAATCTGTCTTGTGAGATTCATGTATATATAGTTGCCTTTTCTTCGATGGAGGATCTCACCTCTGGCGACATCTTCAAGACAGCAGTTTTAGTGTTATTCTTAGTTCTTGGGAAGAGAAGGTTGAGGTTACAACCTCCATCCACGAGCATCTTCTTTTACTTTTTTTTACTCAGAATGTTTGGGAAACTGTTGGAGTCGCTCAAGGAAGAGGAAAGGCCTGTCACGGTCATTTTTGGCAGCATTTTCTTTGGCACAGATATGCAAAAAGTGCCATCAGGACCAAAATGATAATACAGTACCCCAACTGCTTCACCTTTGGCCTCTGGTGATGGAAACGTCATTACTAGCCCACCAGCCCAGGTCTTATGTCAGCTATCAACTGGTACTGAGTCCAGTACACCTGTGATGTCTTCAGGTCCCATTTGACTCATCAGAGCATCAGCACCACCTTTTGGTTTTACATTCGGTACCTATTGACTACGGATGGCTTTTTTTCTGACCATGAGCACTGATCTCAACCATGCCTCTAGGCAGATCCTTCCCATCCCCGACAAGAGAGCCCCAAACAGCATCCGCAGATCACTTTGCCTGGTCATGGGTGACAACCATGGGTAATGAGACTTTGATCTCTAGTGCCTGCAGTCTACTTGAAACATCCCTGATAGCCTGAGAAATAGGCCCAGCTACCTCATCTTCCAGCTCCTTCTTTTTTATTGCTTCCTCCGCTAGCCAAGACATCGTCTGCGGATACAACACGTTGGCTACACAGCCAGCGAAAGCCCAGCTGGTGGCTTTTCTTCATAAATGGATAGTTGTTTGCATTCATACTTTCACGTGCTAAATGAACCCACTTGCTGCAGTAGGTGCACTTCAGTGCTTGTGCACTTTTTGCCACAGACTTACTGCAGTGAGGGCACTGGTGTTATTTGCTCATGATTATGGCAAAAAAAGAAAAGAACAAGACAGAACAAACAACAACAACAACAGCAATAACAACAAAAAGTATATACAATACTACCCAGGGTAAACCCGGGTAGCACTGCTCCTGTTTGTGTCACCGTAATTTAGGGGAAAAAAAACACACACACACAAAGAACAGAAGTTAAAAAACAGGATGTCTTTGAGGTCACCATGAGCAGGTGGGGTACGACCTGACTACCCTTCTAGGAAAGGTAACCCAAACTGAGGTGCCACAAAAGTGCTGAGATGGCATTTTACTTTTCCCAATTTGAGCTTTATAGCAGCAGCAAATATATCACTTAGGCATGACCTCATTGGTTACAATACTGCCTCTGCGCAAAGTACAGTACAGTACAGTACAGTAGAACCTCAGTTATCCGGGAGCCATGGGGAATTCAGAATGCCGGAAAATCAATTTCCTGTTGTCTTACACCAGCGATTCTCAAACTATGGGTCACGACCCAAAGTTGGGTCGCGAGAGGAATTTTGATGGGTCAAAGGGACATAAAATAGGCCTGATGCTTTCACTGTATTTTATATATTGTACTTAATTGAAATTATAATTATGCTTACTACACTGTTAGCTAAAATGTGACATATATTTACATGTAAAATAGGGGGTTAGGTTCTGGGAGCCTCATATTTTTTGTTTAAAAATATCTGTCTTATGACACTCAAGATGTGTGTCTACATACAATCTCACTGACTGGACACATCACTGCGTACTGCATTCTAATCTAACCTAACCGATTAGTGTTGCCCCCTAATACTTCCCATAAAAATTTTAATCTCCAAGGATTGCCACTAAGCCTTCTGAAAGTCCTCATTACCAAATCAAGCTTTTGACCTAAACAGCACGTGAATGATGGCCGTCTGGCATCACGCATATTTTGCCAGGAATAAGTTTCGGCGCCCATAAAAAAAAAAAAAATGCAGTGTGAAACTATTTTTGAAAGCCATTAGTCATTAACAATAAAGGGGAAAAAAAACTATAAAGATATCATCAGCAAGGACTGATGGTTTCTGGACAATTCGCTGTCAAGTCAGTCGCCACACAACAATACCAGGACAATTCACTGTCATTAATGAAGACTGCTATGGGTGACTCTAGAATATAATTTAAAGGTGACTACAGCGAGGATGAAACAAGTTAATTATTGACAAAAGGTGCAACTAATAAATAATATCCAAAGCCTATGCTATTGAACATAGACTCTGATGGATTCCCCAGAATATAGTTATTAAAGTATTGATTAATTAATAATTAGTGTTTATACTGTAGAATGACGGGGAATCATCCTGGGTGCGAATTGTTTGACGGGGAATTGTCTGACGGTGAATTGACTTGACGGGGAATTGTCTCGGAATTGCAGAGTTGTGGGTGATGCATGCCTATCAATGCAAGTGGATAGGCTGGCTGGGGGTCGAACAGGCCTGATGGGGGAGACTGGTGGAGCAGCCGTTTTTGCTGGAGTACTTGCTGGTGTGAACGTTGATGCATCACTATCTGGGAACCCCACAAATGAACAGAAGGATCCAAGTGAAATGTTTGCTGTTTTTGCATGTTTACCCCTAGTGAAAAAGTCCCTAATGTCTGACTGTTTGATTGCTACACGACGGCGATTTTGGAAGTCATCGTAATGGCTACAAAAATGAAGCAGTTCATTAGTACATTGGATTTCTCTCCATGAATTGGATGATCTTTCAAAATGATTCATCAGCATCTTTCCACGAACAGCCAGGAGCCATGGCTGATATTCCACCAAATATTACAGAAAATTGTGATAAAACAGCAGTGTGTTGCGGGGTTTACACTATTAACCCTCAAAACAATAGCGTGGACCGTGGTGATGCGCTTTGGTGGCGAAGGAATGAAATCATTCAGACGGGATGATTGCATGGTAAATTTGAAATGCCAGTTAGGTCCTGGATTTTCCCCTGTTGATTGATTTTGGAATTTTTCTTTAAACTGTCCAGTTTAGCGCCAATTCTGGTTTATTGGCTCGTGGATAATTGAGGTTCTACTGTATATGGTTACGATGCTAAGGGAGATATTATCATCCAAGAGGAGACTAAAATTGGAATGTTTGGCAACCCTATGGTCATCACATGTAAGGAAACTAATTAGTAGGCAGGATAAGGTACAGAGGATAACCACAAGGTAGATACCATACTGAAGTTGAGAGCGATGTCTTTATGAGGAAGTGAGGAAAGGTTGGAGAAGCTAGAGTTGCCAAACTTAACCCGTCATGTCCCGACCGATTTCCAACCTACGATACCCCAAAATCCCGAGCATTTTTGGGGAAAATTTTTATTGGCTCAAACCTTCGCTTTTGGTGAGAAACATCGAAAATTCACAGAGACATCGCGATCCTGTGCTTAAAAATGTTGATACAGGTGTCATGCAACCTTACGTTTTCCTTCTTTTTCAGGATACCTGGCTAAAGAAAACGAACTATGGAAGGGTTAACTAATTCAAGCCACTTTCAGTTATGTATTGATTTATGTATTTGGTTCGAATTTATGTGTAGTAACAGACTATACTGTATTGGTTTTCACACATTTATGTAGGCAATAGAAGCATTGTTCAGTCACCAAACACATCCACATATGGCACCTTCTTTTATGACATTACCACCTCATCACTTCTGTTTGGTTTCTTGCTCTAGCTTCTTTATTTCTTTGTCCTCCACCTCAGGAATCACTTTCACTGTGAATTCCGTCATTGGAGAGACCGTGGGGCAACATACCTTTACTGGCCAGCTTACTGCTAATAGGTGAATTGCCCAGTGTGGGGGGGTTAGGTGGGGCTAGGCAGTATCCCCGCTTGACAGCAGCTAGAGGCAGGTCTCCCACATATGCCTACCAAAAATCACCCATGAAACTTGAAAATTGTGCAAATTATGACCCTTGCAATTGCGCAACGTACCCGTATGTCGATGGGTGTAGCTGTGACAAAACATCGCGACGTACCCTTACGTCGATGGGATTCCTCGGGTTAAATGAGAGAGAGGAGATTTAATTGTGATTTTGAAAAGTTTAAATGGAATTGTTTCGTTTCGTTTTTGAAGGCTCCAACATGCTTGCATGTGTCGGCCTTGGTCACCTAATGGCGGCTCTCCACGCTGCTCGATCTCTGGCAGCCTCCCTATTCAGTCCCTTAACCCTTAAGTCACATTTAATGACCTCGTCCCATGTCTTTCTCGGTCTACCCCTCCCAACCCCTCCCCCAATATTAACACTTCTCACCCTCTGTACCCAATTATCATCCCCCATCCTCTCCACATGTCCAAACCACCTCAGCCTACCTCTCCTCATCACAGCACCAATACACTCCAGTCCCATCCTACCTCTCAACTCTTCTATCGTAAACCCAGCCCCCCCAGGCCTTGCACGCAGGGACGCACTGCACATCCACCTAATCATTGTCATTTCTGTACGTTTAAACCTGCGAATATCTTCTTCCTTTACTGCCCAGGTCTCACTACCATACAGCATCACACTCCTAACACATGCTGCATACAAAGACCCCTTAGCACGTAAGGAGAGTCCTCTCAATGTCAGGAGAGGCAACAGCTCCCTGAACTTCTTCCAACCACTTCTCACTCTAGCAACCGAGCTAACTCCAGCCCCACCTCCGGCACATAACATGTCTCCCAAATAACAAAACTCCTCCACACACTCAAGAGACTCACCTGCAAGTTCAACCCTCTCATGCCTAACAATCTCTGCCTGCTCTCCCCGACACACCGCACACATGAAATCAGCATTATCTCGCAGTCTACCTCTAATACCACTACATCTCTTGTGCACCCACTTATCACAAACACTGCACAAGATGGAATTACTTCCCACACCCATGTGGCAAACTGCACATGGCCACTCTCCCTCTCCTCTGATTGTACCGCCACCAACCCTAGATATCATCACTTTTGTTTTATCTGCATTTACCCTTAAGCCCTTGTGCCCCATACCATCTCTCCACTTCTTAAATCTTTCCTCAGCCTCCCCTTCATTCTCAGCAATCAACACCAAATCATCAGCATACAACATCTCCCATGGGAGTCCCTCTCTGAAGTCACGTGAGAGGGCTTCAAGCACCATGATAAACAACAAGGGACTCAAAACTGACCCCTGATGCACACCAACATTCACGGGAAACTCATCACTCAAAGCTCCATTCACCCTTACCTGAGTGTGAGCACCCACGTACATGGCCATAACCACCCTAACCAGCCACTCTTCCAACCCTAGCTTTCTCATTGCCCACTTCACCACCTCTCTAGGGACTCTGTCAAAGGCCTTTTCCAAATCAACAAAAACAAAATACAATTCCCTTTTCTTGCCAATATATTTTTCCTGAAGCTGTCGAACAATGAATATGGCATCAGTGGTCCCCCTGCCTGGCATAAACCCAAACTGCATCTCATTGATATTCACTCTTTCTCTAATCATACCTTCTAGAACTCTCTCCATTACTTTCATTATCTGATCTAAGAGCTTTATACCTCTGTAATTTCCCCTTTCCAGGGCATCACCCTTCCCTTTGTACACATTTACAATTACACTCTTCAGCCAATCATCTGGGACAACACACTCATATATAATC